>ML372357.1:2428-38690 GCA_005239525.1 Nicotiana knightiana
CTCAGCACTCGCCTCCTTTGCTGGCTTATCTGATTCTTTCGGGTTGTCTGAAGTTGGTTCAATAGTGGTTGGTCTCTCATCAACATTTACCTGCTTTCTCTGACTGGGCTGGACTGTCTCCAATTGCTTTCCATTTCTCAATGATATAGCATTAACAGTTGCTTTAGGATTAGCTTCAATGTCACTTGGTAGAGCCCCCGTTGGTCGGGTATTTTGAGAACTGGCGAGTTGCCTCACTTGACGTTCTAAGTTTCTCATGGCTACAGTCTGGGATTGGTGATCAGCCATTATTTTCTGATTGAAAGAAAGTTTTTCATTCATCATTCTCTTCATAATATCCTCAAGGCTTGCTGATGGTTCAGTCTGAGGTGGTTTGTACTGCTGTTGAGGTACTGGATGCCTGTAATTATGCTGAGTGCTCTGATTTCCACCCCAAGAGAAGTTTGGGTGGTTTCTCCAGTTGGGGTTATAGGTGTTTCCATATTGATTTGCTTGTCCCCTATTAGCGTTACCCACAAAGCAGGCAGACTCTAGATTAACTAGGCATAACTCACTTGAATGACCCTCTCCACAAACTTCACAAAATACATGAATCTGTTGCACTGGTTGGGTCTGTTACACTGGTTGGGTCTGTTTCTTGTTAATGATCAGGTTCATCTGATTGACTTGGTTAGTCAAATAATGTGAATTTATGTTATGTCTCATAAATCTCTTCATTTTTTTCCCTTATTCCGTTTTGAGATTCCCCTAATGTGTCGTGGATGCCTCTTCTTCAGAAATTTGCTGGTCTTAAAAGGTTATCAGCCCTTCTCTCCTTTACTCGTCGTCGTCACTGGCATCACTATAACAGTCCGACCAGTCATCTTGAGCTCTCATGCATCGTTCGACGGTTTGAGATTTCGAGTAGCTTCATATCCTATTTTATGACTCTACGTGTGGTCGAAGTTGGATTTCAGGAAGTTCAAAGTTGATTCGGGTAGATATTATAAATTTGAAAGCTTTAACTTGGAAGAGTTGACTAAGGTTTGACTTTTTAGTAAATGACATCGGAATCGGGATTTGAAAGTTTCAATAAGTTCGTATGATGATTCGTATTTGGGCATGTGTTCGGATTTAGTATCGGGTGGTCCGGGATCATTTCGGCGCTCATTATGGAAAGTTGGCATTTTTAAAGTTTAATAATTTTCTTAAGCTTGGTTTGAAATGGAATTTGGTTTTATCGATGTTTGTTTGGGGTTTCGAGCCTTGGAATAGGTTCGTATCGTGATTTGTGACTTGTGCGTAAAGATTGGTGTCATTCTGGGATGTTTAAGTATAATTCGGACGCGTTCGGCAAAGTTTAAAGTTTGAATGTTCAAAGAAAGGTTTCGATCGTTGATTCATAATTTTAATGTTGTTTGGTGTGATTTGAGGCTTTGACTAAGTTTGTATTATGTTTTAGGATGTGTTGGTATAGTTGGATGGGGTCCTTGGGTGCGAATCGGATTGGAATTGTGTTGAGTTTTAGACTTAAGGAACTGCTGAAGCTTAAGGATTCTGGTGTGATCGCACCTGCGAGGTTTATGGTTATAGGTGCAAGACCGCAAAAGCAGCCAAGGGGTCGCTGAAGCAGTTCAGGGTGAGTTGGGTAGTGGTCGCAGGTGCAAGGAGGATTTCTTCATCAGCAAGCCCGCAGATGCGATGAGGCTCTGCAGATGCAGAGTTGGAGAGGCGTGGCTGGCGTCACAGAAGCGGATTGGATCATACAGGAGCGGAAGCGCAGAAGCGAGGAGGGTCGCAGAAGCTCCCTCATAGGTGCAAGCCTTGGGCCGTAGGTACGGCTGGTCAGGGCCTAAGTCACATCCGCAGGTGCGGCTGGGGTGCTCGCATGTGCAAAGACGCCTAGGCAGAATATATGTTGCCAATCGGGAAATTTTTCTCATTTCACTCATTTCTCTCCTGCTTGGGCAATTTTGTTATGGTTTGGAGGAGCCAACTTCATCATCTACCTCGAGGTAAGGAACCTCTACACATTATGAGCTAAGTGTTGATACCCAATTTTTCCTCATATTTCTCAAAAATACATATATACCTTCAAAATAGTGAACAAGCATCATCAAGTATTTTTTCATAATTTTTTATAATTTTTAAAGGTTTTAATCAATTTATTCCTGCATTTTTACTATATAAATAATTGTTAATTGCATCACACATAATTTTATAATGATTTGTTATTTAATTTACATCATCTATATCCATATTAAGCTTTAAATATTTTTGATATATTTATTATAATTATATTTGCATCCTAAGGAATTACATATTTTGCAATAATAGCCCATATATATGCATAATTACATTATTTATACAAAAAATGACTTTTTATACCTTTATAATGTTGAGTAATTTTTTAAAACCATTTTCATGCATAAATGATATTTTTTTACTATTAATTATTTTTTGTATAAATTATTTTACTGATTTAATTGGGTATTTAAAATCTAGCACTTTTTCTTAATTAATTTCGGGCCTAACCCAATTACACCAGCCCAATACCCTAATAGCCAATACCCAAATACCCATTAACCCGATCCTTGTACCCATTTAAAACCCGACCAAGCACCTTTAAATCAGGACCGTTGATTTCTAAAATCAACGGTCCATAATCATCCCACCCCTTTAAATAACCTAACCCACCTAAACTGTAATCACTTCCACCTACCCGCCGTCACCAAACACTCTCATCTTCCCCCTCTTCTGAAACCCTAGCGCCGCAATCCCCATCTCCCCTTTGATTCCAACCCAGAAATGAAAACACTCGGTGATTCCTTACCTTATCTGGCCCCCTTTACTCACCGGTTACCCATTTTTGGTGTTACCTAATTTGCTTGCCTCAAATGGCAAGAAGATCATGTGGGGATCGAACCCAGGCTGGTTCAAATCTGTAACATACTGATTGTTTCCATTTATATTCATCAGCTTTTCAGTGTAAGTACGAATATCTTTCGTATCTTTCACTGATTCTTACTTAACCCTAAGGCTAGGGTTTTCAGAGCTTTTCGATTCAAACCAAAACTGATTTTAACCTTTTTTTATGTTATTCCGTATAAATCTGCTTATTTTTATGTTAAATCTATTTACTTATACAATTTAGGGTTTCAAATCTTCTTAATCGAACCAGAACTGGTTCGGTTCTATGAAAAAACCCTAGCTATGTTCACTTTAACAAAGTATTTGATTCTTTACTTCCGTTTTTATCGATTTTATGTCTTACCTAAAATTAGGGTTTCGAACCTTTTATTTAGACCCAGATCTGTTTGATTATGTGTTCTGTGAATATGTTCCCGTCTAGTTTCATCCTATAAAGCATGTGACTCTTGCCTTTTATATCTGCCGATTTTATGGTTTTACTTCAAATTATAGTTTGAAATCTTTTACTAAGATTTTTACTCTTTCCTTTCTCGTATGGTACTGATGTTTTCCTTTTTCTGTTTGATTTACCATGTTCTCATTATTTCTTTATCTTATTTTTCCTGGCATCTGACTGTTGATTGCTTTTTATATGATGCTTTCCATATTTTGAGTGGTAATTGCCTGATTACTCGCTATTACGCCTATTAATCGACTGAACTTTGACTTAAATTGATTCTGAGTTTAACGTCTTCCCTTATTTGTGTATGTTTGATTTCTTCCCTTATTTGTCTGCCTAATCGAATACTATTTAAACCCTTCCCCTCTTCCCTTTAGATGGGACTCGAACTCTCATATTCTCACTAAAACTTAGTTCTTTTACTCTAACTCTGTGTTCATTATTTTTGGTCTTGGCCGACTGAAAGCCAAGGCCAAGTGATTCTGGAACATAACTGGTGTAGCATATTTGCTTGCTTTCGTGCTTAACTGGTAAGCCCTAATCCCTTGTCGTTTTATTCTCCATGTTTTCATAATCAGTGTTACTTGAACAACATGTCTTGAAACTTACTTTGAGCATGATTCTACCTTTTATGCTCCTATAAATCTCTTCTAATCTTATGGTTAATATTGTTAGTTTAAGATTAGCTATTTTTGAATAATATGAATCCTCCTACAAGCTAGCTTAATGTTTAACTTGTTTACTGCACTATTTGTTGATCTTGCACCTGTACTGAACTTAGCATCTTTATGATACCATTAACTTGAAATTGGTTCATTAATCCTAACCTCACAGATTTCTATGGTTACTTAATGTGTCCTGCCCAACTTGTTCAACCAAGTTGTTTGTCTTAACATAATTCTGTGATAAAGCAATGGTTGTCCTAAATGTCAGCATGCTCACTTAGTATAATTAGGTCTCTTTTAAGCTATGTACTTTGCAAACTTTGCTGTTTTCTGAATGAAATGCTGTGTTCTAACCCTTGTTTCTTCTGAAATCAAACTGTTTTGAAATCTCCCCTACTTCCTTTTTTATGTTGATTTTTAAAACCTCCACTCTTAGTCCCATAGGTTCTCAACCATCCCAGTGTGAGCACTGCTCAGGGTCCACATAAGACTCATGTGAACTCTAACACACTGGGAATTGGTTCCCAATCTCTTGTGAGCTATCTTCTAAATGTGTGGTTCTGGTGCGAGCATTTCCCTAGGTCCCCGAGGCCCTTGGGAACTTTGACACATCGCAAACCTGGTTCTAATATGCTATGGTGAATCACTATGCTGTGCCTCAAAGTTGTTATGGTTGGAAGGCCTGGTTCCCAGGTTTATTTGGGCCTAATGAAGGCTCCCTTTAGTATATCGTATTACTATTGTATAATTCATTTGCTATTCTGATCTGTAATAACTTTGTAATAAACAGATTCTGGGTATATTTATTAAAGTTGGGGGATTTTCTTATTTCCTTTTGTTATATTGGTAGAAATCATGCCAATAGGGTTTCAGCTATGATGTTAATTCAGTTCATTTAGTAAAAACTGTATGAGTTCTATATTTGTGCTTAGAAATCATGCCTATAGGACTTTCATTGATGGTATTAATTATGAGTTCTATATTTGCATCATTACAGATCCTGCCTATAGGGTTGATATTATAATGGCATTATAAATCATGCCCATAGGATCTATCAATATGTCTAACAGACGTGCATTATCAATCATGACTATATGATCCCACTATTTGATTTAATTATTTTCTAGCAATGTGGAGAATTCCTGCATGTATTACTGCTCACTAGATGTCATGCCTTTAGTGTTAAATAAATTCTATAATAGATACCATGCCTATAGGACTAAAATCAGTTTCAACCCTAGAAATCATGCCTATAGGATAAAAAAATCAATTCAGATGATAGATGTCATGCATATAGGATCAAAACCAATTCAGATAATTAGAAAGCATGCCTATAGGATTAAAAAGGGAAATAAAACATGTCTCTATAAAGTTAAAATCAGTGCTTCACCTAGAAATCATGTCTATGGGTCTGTAACCATTAAACTTGTAGAAATCATGCCTATAAGATTCCATTAATTGGTTTTGAATTCAATCTCCATTGTCAATCACTTAGGCAATATACCTGTAGGACTTAATAATAATTTTGGGTTTATATTTGTGATATATTACTGCCTGAAGTGCCCAGATTATACTGAATAAAATCAATAGGCAAACAACAGGTCTTAACACTCGCCCTAATAAAGCTGCATCTGCACTTCGTTTTCTTACATAGATATCCTGCCTATAGGACTTTAAGCTTAATAAAGTTTGCCGATTCGATTACGTGCATTTGCTATTTTATGTGTGGAGGTCAATATGAGCCTATATTTGATTTTTATCTGAAAGTCCTAATTTTTTTTTCTTGTCGCCTTGATTTTACATTTTTGAGCAACATAGGCTGGGTCTAGAACTATCCCAAATAGAGGTCCTAATACCTTCAGGGCCATAGATAAGGGACGGGTAGTGCACGCATAGGGAATAAGCTATACTCAACTAGAACGCTTAAGTAATAACTTAAATCTAGTAATCAGATAGTAATAAGATGATAGTCCATGTGCTAAGTACTATGAGTAACACCCCGACTTGAGGGAGTTACAATGTATTGCACAGGGTGATCCTATAGGCTAAAAAACATAGGACCCCTCCCCCCCCTTTTCTTCCTGTTTTAAAATAAATTAAGTACTTTATTTGTTCAAATTTCATTCCTCCCCTTACAATAATTCGCTTAATTTAAGTTCGTCGGGACCCTCCGTTGTGGACCTCGAGGGGTGCCTAACACCTTCCCCTCGAGGTAACTTGAGAACTTACCCGATCTCTGGTGATGTAAACTAGTTATATGAGTTATCTACTCTAGGTTCCCTAACGCACCTTAATCCGTTAGGTGGCGACTCTCTCAATTCCAATTCCCTACCCTCTCAAATTAGGAATTGTCCAAAAAATGTCGAAACCCGATTTTGCGAGAAAAAGGGTGCGCGACAGCATGGCGACTCTACTGGGGACTTTTTTAGGCTCTTACCATAACGAACCTATTTTGTGAATTAGTCTTAAACATGCCGTTATTATTCTGTTAATACTTTCACACCCCTTCCCCTTCCCGCTCTATGTGAATTTATTTGCCTATTTTCATTCATTTATGATTTGTCTTCCCTGTTTATTATTTTTTACTATGGAAACTGACTTGTATCTTTGTTTTCTTTCTTAAATGCCTTTACAATTATTAAATACACATTTTATCATTTTTCATCGTGCAAATACTTGAAAACGTGTTATTTTATTTTTTGCATAAATCATGCTCAACATCATATTCCACTTGTGCGTAATTAATACCGTAGCAACACTTGATGAGTGTCTGCGCTCTTCCTATATCACCCTTCTTGAATTTGGAAAGGCTTATTTGCGGTAAACTAGTCGATCAGTGGTGAAGTCGACGGTTCCATTCCTTTCCCCCTCAAGTTGTCCGCTTGAGGGTACTAGTCTAGACCTCTATAGAAACCTTACACTGATAATACATGTACATGCATCATGGTCAAACCTAGCATGGGTTAATATGTTGTCCGCATAATAACCCTTTAAGTAAAGCCTTGTCCAAAGTGCATCGAGGTTTTCATAATCCCAACGGACGCAACCATGACATGTGCGTTATTTGGAGAAATAAATGCCGATATGCTAATCGTTAATGTATAAATAGTCGAATCCGGAGGGGGAAAGGGTCTAACCTTGTTTATTTTGCAGAAAATGAGGCATGAAGTCCCTAGGTTCGGCATGGTCCGAGATATACCACCGTTATTGTGAGATTGGTGGGAGGACCTTTCATCAAGTGACAAAAATCATGTGAAAAGGGTCATCGGAAACTTACCTTCCATATTAGACATCCAACCAAACAACATGTTGATATGCTACTATGTTCTGGGACAGAGAAAGGGTTGTATTCTATTTTGGCAACATAGAAATGAATCCTCTTTTGGAGGAAATAGGGGGATTCATTGGACTACCTTGGGATAGTCTTGGTTTATTGGTACCAGAAAATTGCACCAGGGGGGTTCTGAAATGATGGGCTTAAGAAAGAACGACGACTTGGTATGTTTGAAGAAGTACTACATACCTTTTGACTTCCTTTATGAACGATACGGACATAGCAAGTCTTACCGTATCTTTCATGATGAGTTCTCCACTCCCTGGGTTGGATTCATCGTAGGATTTTCGTGTTCATCGTCTGCTTTTTGGGTATGATAGTGTTTCCAACCAAAATGGACAGGATTCACACCAGACTGTCCATGGTAACCAAAGACTTAATGGAGGGAATCGAGGGACAAACGTACATTATTGTTCCTATGATTATAGGAGAAATATATCGAGCTTTAGATCGTTGCCAGAAAGGGTTCAAACATTTCGAGGGTTGTAATTTGCTGCTACAGATTTGGTTGCTGGAACATCTTCAAACAGGACAATACCGCCAAGAGTTTCCACGAAGACCATGTAATGATCACATAGCTTTCCATCACCCAAAAGAATGACCTTTATCCCATACAGGTTTGCTCAACCAGAGAATGTTACAGAATTGGTACAGCTTTTTGTAATTTGACCGAGGACCAAGTTCATTGGATGTTCGAGTGCTTCCTTACCAGTTAATTCATCATCAGATCCAGGGATGTTCCGCATTTGGTGTTTATCGGTTTAAGGGGCATACACCCCTATGTTCCTATCAGGGTCATGAGACAAGCTGGTGGAAAACAAGTCATATCGCGAGTCTCCAAAATGAGTCACTACGGAGCATATTTTCAAGATGATGACATCCCGTACAAATGTGAAGCTAAACACATGTGGAACTTGAAGGTCATTATGGAAAAGGAAACCATAGAACCATATCGATACCACGCAGGGCATGTGTATTTCTACCCATCATGGTTGGACAGCATAGCAGGAATTGTCGAGCCAGGGGTCGGTCGAGGAAACAAAGTAATAGATGAAGTTGCTGAAGCACAGGTGAAGTATAACAGACTGCGCAAAAGAGTTCACAAGTCCGAGGCCGATCATTTGGAACAACACAAGATTGGTATGGAGGCAATCAATGAATGGAGGGAAATGGCTACTAGTTCAACGGAAAGGCTGGAGTATCTGGAGCAGGGTTTAATGGAGTTAGAGGGGAAGATAAGGAAAAAAGTCATAGACTGCCAGAATGCCAAGGGTAATGAAGGAGGACATCTAGCAAGGGCATACCTACTACTAGACATGCGCGACCTGGAAAACCTGATCAATGGAGCCAAGAAAGTCAAATCTGGAGAAGGTCCCTCTGGGACCAAGTAGATTAGGTTTATTTGTTTGAGAATTGCTTTTCAAATGTAATAAGGCAAACGCCATTAGTGACTTATTTCCTTATTGTCGTTTTAGATTCGTCTTATTTATCACGTTAATGAAATGAGGAAATTATTGGCTTTAAATTTCTCCAAATCTATTTGTCGCTAGGCCAACCTCGGGCACAACGAGGCTCCCCAATTAGGACGCGAATTTACCTTTCCGCAATATGTGTTTAAATACTGCAAATACTTTTCCAGAATACTCACTGACTTGGCTACTTTTTCGTTTTTCTTTCTTTTTGATTTTTCCCATTCTCTAAGGTTGGTTCACACATACTGGCATCATCAGCATATCACACCAGATCCATAGGCCCTCCACCACCTCCTCCTCCAAGTAATCTGAAAAGCAAAGGAAGAGCTAAGATGGACGATATGAGTGACAACAATACACATGCTGAGAAAGTGGAAACTTCTAATGGTCGGAGTACTCTAGCACCAAATGATTTGGTCTTACGACTGGAACAGAAAATACTTGAATTGAAAGGGGAGCTTAAGCAGGTCCGCAACTTGGAAAACCTCTCCCTCACCCTAAACATCCCAGATATCAACCAACCAAACACCCATAAACCAGTACCTCCTCAAACCACACCAAACCAACGTCCACAAAATCCTCCCACACCCCACCAATATGAAACACCTACCCAAAATCCTAATCCTTTACCCATACCTACACCCCTTCAACACCAGCATCTCCGACTCAATATCTGCAAACCACTTATCACACTCCTCAGAATACCCTACAGCCTATCCCCGATCCTCAAAATTCAACCAATGATCACCACTACACCCAAATCCCCGACACTCATCAAACCAATCCCATATATGTGGAAACCCTACCCCACTCCACTCAACTAATATCATATACACCAGAATCCGCCAAGACTCGACAAGTCCCGGGGTAGAAAGGCTGCTAGCATCATTTATTTCTTGAGCACTATGTTTTAAACAATATTTTCAGTATTTCATTTCAGAAAACATTATTTGAGTTATTGAAAATCGCTTTATTTGACATTTTAGTATTTACCAATGGCTTGATGTTTTATTATTACTATTTTCTTTCATATCTTTCTCTCTATAGCATTACTATTTCTTATCTTGATTAACCAACGACTATGATATGTAATAAGACAACGCAACATAAGGACAGTTACTCGGAAGAAATAGAAAAAGAAGATGTGATACCCGAGAAAATTTTCAGAGAAGTTGAGAATTTTCAGAACAAGCCCAAGTCCAACCTGGACGAAACCGAGATAGTCCATTTGGGAAATTCTGAAACCATCAAAGAAACTCGCATAAACATCCACTTGTCACCATCAGAGAAGGAAGAATACACTTGTTTTCTGAAAGAATATGAGTATATTTTTGCATGGTCATACGATGATATGGCAGGGTTGAGCACATCCATAGTAGCTCATAAGCTACCTACAAATCCAATGTGTCCTCCAGTGAAGCAGAAACTCAGAAAGTTCAAACCGGACATGAGCTTGAAAATCAAGGAAGAAGTCACCAAGAAGATCAAATCCAAAGTCCTCAGAGTAGTTGAGTACCCAACCTAGTTAGCCAACGTTGTACCGGTTCCAAAGAAAAATGGAAAAGTCAGGGTGTGTGGATCTAAACAGAGAAAGTCCCAAGGATGATTTCCCACTACCAAATATACACATTATGATTGACAATTGCACCAAGCATAAACTCCAATCCTTTGTAGATTTCTTCGCGGGTTATCATCAGATTTGGATGAACGAAGAAGATGTAGAGAAAACAGCCTTCATTACACCATGGGGTGTATTGCTACAGAATGATGTTCTTCGATCTGAAGAATGTTGGGGCTACCTACATGAGGGCCATGAAAACTATCTTCCATGATATGATACATAAGGAAATAGAGGTGTATGTTGACAACGTCATCATCAAATCCAAGAAGGCCACAAATCACATAGCAGATTTGAGAAAATCGTTTGAACAATTGCGAAAGTACAATCTAAAGCTGAATCCCGCAACATGTGCATTCGAGGTTCCTGCCGGAAAATTGTTGGGATTCATCGTTAGTCGCCGAGGAATAGAGTTGGACCCGTCAAAGGTTAAAGCTATCCAGGAACTACCACCGCCAAGGAACAAGAAGGACATGGTGAGTTTCTTGGGACGCCTCAATTACATCAGTCGCTTCATAGCACAGTCTACAGTGATATGTGAGCCAATTTTAAAATTTTGAAGAATGATGCCGCAACCAAGTGGACCAAGGATTGTCAAAAGTCTTTTGACAAAATCAAGGAATACTTGTCCACAACACCAGTCTTAATCCTTCCAGAACCTGGTAGAACATTACTACTCTACCTTGCAGTGTTAGATGGAGCTTTCGGTTGTGTTTTGGGACAGCATGACGAGACGGGAAGAAAGGAGCAAGCCATATATTACTTGAGTAAGAATTTCACACCATATGAAACACGGTGTTCTCTGCTGGAACACACTTGTTGCGCTCTAACCTGTACAGCTAAGAAATTGAGGCACTACTTTTGTGACTACATACCTTATATCGAGGATGGATCCCCAGAAGTACATCTTTAAGAAGCCTAAGCCTACGGGGGAAGCTGGCCAAATGGAAAATATTGCTGAGTGAATTCGACATCATCTATGTAACTTAGAAGGCGATCAAAGGACAAGCATTGGCATATCATCTTTCCGAAAATCATGTAGGAGGAGAATACGAACCCCTAAAAACGTATTTTCCTGACGAAGAGGTGTCATTCATAAGAGAGGACATTGCTGAAGCCTATGACGGTTGGAGAATGTTTTTCGACATAGCTACAAATTTCAAAGGAGTAGGTATCGGGGCCATCTTGGTATCAGAAACCCGTCAGCATCATTCGGTATGTGCAAAACTCAGGTTTCCATGCACCAACAATATGGCAGAATATGAACCCGCATATTAGGGCTCAACCTAGCCGTTGACAAAAATATTAAGGAACTGCTGGTGATCGGTGATTCAGACCTGCTGGTACACCAGGTACAAGGAGAGTGGGCTACCAAGAATACCATAATACTACTGTATTTACATTATGTACAAGAGGTGAAGAGGAGGTTCACAAAGATAGAATTCCGGCATGTCCCCAGAATTCAAAATGAATTTACAGACGCATTGGCCACCTTGTCATCAATTATACAACATCCAGACAAGAATTTCATCGATCCCATTCCGGTAAGGATCCATAATCACCCGGCATACTATGTTCATGTTGAAGAGGAAACGGATGGAAATCCCTGGTTCCACGATATCAAGGAATATTTGGCAAAAGGAGAATACCCGGAGCATGCAAACCATACTTAGAAACGCACACTGCGGAGACTGTCCAATCACTTCTTCCAAAGCAGAGGAATTCTGTATAGAAGAACTACCGATCTAGGTATGTTAAGGTGTGTTGACGCCAAAGAGGATTCCAAATTTCTCGAAGAGATACATGTCGGAACCTGCGGCTCACATATGAACGACTTTGTCTTAGCCAAGAAGATACTCAGGGCCGAATACTTTTGGACGACTATGGAAACAGACTGCATCCGGTATGTCCAGAAATGCCACCAATTCAAGATACATGTAGATATGATACAAGTACAGCCAAATGAACTCAATGCAACAAGTGCACCTTGGCCTTTTGCTGCATGGGGAATGGATGTCATTAGTCCAATCGAACTCACTGGTTCGAACGGGCACATGTTCATTTTAGTGGCCATCGATTACTTCACTAAATGGGTTGAAGCTGCATCGTACAAAGTTGTGACCAAGAAAGTCATTGCAGATTTTGTCAGAGATCGGATTGTTTGTCGATTTGGGGTTCCAAAGTCCATCATCACTGATAATGCCGCCAATCTCAACAGTGATCTGATGAAAGCCATGTGTGAAACTTTCCAAATCAAGCACAAGAGTTCCACATTGTACAGGCCTCAAATGAACGGAGCCGTAGAGGCCGCCAACAAGAACATCAAGAAGATACTAAGAAAAATGGTAGAGACATAAGCAATGGCACAAGAAATTACCATTTGCCTTACTAGGATACCGTACCACAGTCCGCACATCGACCGGAGCAACTCCCTATTTGTTGGTTTATGGTACCGAAGCCGTCATTTCTTCCGAGGTAAAAATTCCTTCTCTGAGGATCATACAAGAAGCATAACTCAGTAACACAAAATGGATAAGGAACTGCTATGAGCATTTATCCCTCATAGACGAAAAAGGGATGAATGCAGTGTGTTATGGTCAGCTATATCAGAATAGAATGTCCAGAGCTTTCAACAAAAGGGTCAAACCAAGACAGATTATTAACAGGAGGAGCGCTCATACTAGCAGAAATGGATGGAAAATCTAGCCAAATCCTATTAATTCAGATGTAGTCAAAAGATACTATGTGTAAACTATTCATGTTTCCTCGTATGATGTAAATTGAACTACGCTTGACCTGATTCCAGTTTAAGAAGGGATACGTAGGCAGCCCTATGGGTTCGGTCACAATTTAATAAAATTTCCATTTTCCCCACAATCAGAAACTGGGGCAGAATTTTGAGGAGGACCCTTAAAATTCCAAAGAAAGTTCAGCCAACAACAACATACAGAATAGCCAGAAGGTCACTTAGTTCACTGGGGCAGAATTTTGAGGAGGACCCTCTAAATTCTATGGCAAGGGAGGTCGCAATGTCTATAATAATGTCGCACTTACTAGGTCATCTAACTGATTTCTAAATTGCATATTACTATGTCTTTGAAAATTATACACGCATGCTTTTGCAAAGAACTTACTTTTTATCCAAATGCTACCCACGATGACTTAAACAGGACCTTCGGGAAAAGTGGAGCAGAGCAAGCAGACAAAGACACGAACCAACCTCCCCCACAAAACTCACAATTTTTTTTTGGATGCAGGAAAAGGTCATCATCATAGGCATCGTCTCAACAATACAGCTGCTATACACAAGACACGTTTCCAGCTAAGAATACTTCACTTTTACTCTTACATTTGCATAAGGTTAAGAATTGACTTCTCCTTGCGTGAGATTAATCCCTGTCTCAATCCTTGTATGAGGCTTAGCCCTGCCTCCCCATTTTGCATAAGGCTAAGCATTGCCTTCTCCTTGAATGAGACTAAGCCCTGTCTCAATCCTTGTGTGAGCCTAAGCCCTGCCCCTCCCCCTCCCCCCTCCCCATTTTTCATGAGTCTAAGCACTGCCTTCTCTTTGCATGAGACTAAGCCTTGTCTCAATTCCTGCATGAGGCGAAGCCCTGCCTCCCCATTTTGTATAAGGCTAAGCATTGCCTTCTCCTTGCATGAGAATAAGCCCTGTCTCAATCCTTGCATGAGGCTAAGACTTGCCTCCCTATTTTTCATAAGGCTAAGCACTACCTTCTCTTTGCATGAGACTAAACCATGTCTCAATCCTTGCATGAGGCTAAGCCCTGCCTCCCCATTTTGCATAAGGCTAAGCACTGCCTTCTCTTTGCATGTGACTAAGCACTATCCCGAATCTTTCACGAGACTAAGCACTGTCTCTCGTGATATTGCTCTATCCTAAGCCTTGCGTTATTCACTTCTCTCGGGCTAAGCTCTGCCATTAATTTTATGCAAGACTAAGCTCTGTCTTGTTATCTCCTTTAGCATCATGTCTCTGCACCTCATGGGCTGAAATATAGCCAACTTGTCCGAAGGCGTCATAGTCTGAAGGAATCATCCTCATAAGCGGAATACATCATTCCATGGTCTGAGGATCTCTCAAAGCTTGCACATCATTATTCAAAAGCATCATGGTTCGGAGGCACCATTCTTATGGCCCGAGAACACCATTTCATGGCATGCGAATCCCTTACCATACAATTTATGGCCCGGGACATCATGGCCTAAGGACGTCATCCTCACCGTCCAAATACAGTCTTTATGATCCAAAGGAAATTTGCATCATGTCTAAATTTACGCAACAATTTATACATATGTGCTTACAGTGTATTTTTGTAAATTTGTAGGTAGTCCAGAAAGTAATTGTTATCCCAACAGGAGCAATCCCACTCCAGTTCCCATCCACCTCTTTCAAAGTATTTCAAACATCACTGTTCATCATCCATTACCCATAACCATTTCAAACCCCAATTAACCATACCCAGAACATTTTGTCCGTTCTTGCAACGACCCTATTGGTTTACTCCATCATTGGATCCAAAATAACACACGACCTGATTTTTGTAAAACCAGGGATATGTAGGCAGCTCATAAGTTGGAGTGCGGCCTATATCTTCCAAATCACTCTATTCGGTCAAAATTGGTCATCATGTCTTTACTCGACAACTCTTTCATCCTTCTCGGGTAAAGAGGGGCAGTTGTTGATATCCAATTTTTCCTCATATTTCTCATAAATACATATATACCTTCAAAATTGTGCATAAGCATCATCAACTATTTTTTCATAATTTTCTATAATTTTTAAAGGTTTTAATCAATTTATTTTTCAATTCCTACTATATAAATAATTGTTAATTGCATCACAAGTAATTTTACATTGATTTGTTATTTAATTTTCATCATCTGTATCCATATTAAGATTTAAATATTTTTGATATATTTATTATAATTATATTTTCATCCTAAGGCTAAAATTGCATATTTTGCAGTAATAACCCATATCTATGCATACTTACATTATTTATATAGAAAATGACTTTTTATATTTTTATAATGTTGAGTAATTTTTTTAAATCATTTCCATGCACAAATGACATTTTTTTACTCTTAATTATTTTTGAATAAATAATTTTACTGATTTAATTGGATATTTAAAATCTAGCCCTTTTTCTTAATTAATTTCGGACCTAAACCAATTACCCCAGCAAAATATCCTAATACCCAATACCCAATACACAAATATCCATTAACCCAATCCCTGTACCCGTTTAAAACCCGACCCAGCACCTTTAAATCAGGACCGTTGATTTCTAAAACCAACGGTCCACAATCATCCTACCCCTTTAACTAACCTAACCCACATAAACCCTAATCACTTCAACCTACCCCGCCATCACCAAACACTCTCATCTTCTTCCCCCCTCTCTTCGGAAACCCTAGCGCTGCAATCCCCATCTCCCCTTTGATTCCAACCCAGGAATGGAATCACTTGGTGATTCCTCACCTTATCTGGCCCCTTTTCCTCGCCGGCTACCCATTTTTTGTGTTACCTAATTTGCTTTTCTCAAATGTCAAGAAGATCCTGTAGAGATTGAACCCAGGCTTGTTCATATCTCTAACCTACTAATTGTTTCCATCTATATTCATCAGCTTTTCTGTGTAAGTACGAATATCTTTCGTATCTTTCACTGATTCTTACTTAACCCTAAGGTTAGGGTTTTCAGATCTTTTTGATTCAAACCAAATCTGGTTTTAACCTTAGGTTTTTATGTTATTCCGTATAAATCTTTTTACTTACCCAAATTAGGGTTTCAAATCTTCTTGATCGAACCAGAACTGGTTCAGTTCTATGAATAATCCCTGTCTATGTTCACTTTAACAAAATATTTGATTCTTTAATTCTGTTTTTTTATATTATGGCTTACTTTATATTAGGGTTTCAAACCTTTTATTTAGATCCAGATGTAACGACCCGATCGGTCATTTTGAGCTCTATCGCGTCGTTCAGCAGTTTGAAGTCGTGAGCAGCTCCATTTCAGGTATTATGACTCGTGTGTATGGAAAGAAAATTGGAAATTCGGGAAGTTCAAAGTCAAATTGGAAAGAAAATTCTCATTTCAGAAGCCTTAAGTTGGAGAAATTGACTAAGATTTGAATTTTGAGTAAATGACCTCTGAATTAGGATTTTAAGGTTCCTACAGGTTCGTATGATGATGTCGGACTTGGGCGTATGTACGGATCGGGTTTTGGATAACCCGGGAGCATTTCGACGTATATTGTGGGAAGTCAGCATTTTTGAAGAAAATTTCCTACGTTTGTCTTGAATTGCATTTCAGTGATATTGATGTCCATTTTGGATTCTGAGCCTGGGAATAATTCGGTGTGGTGATTTTGGACTTGGGAACACGATCGGAAGTGAATTTGGATGCCCGTAGGTCATTTTGAAGTCATTTGGCAAAAGATAGAAATTTGAAGGTTTTTGAGAAATCTGACCGGAAGTGGAAATTTTGATATCGGGGTCGAAACGCAATTTCGAAAGTTAGAGCAGGTCCGTAATGTCGAATGTGACTTTCGTGCAAAATTTGGGGTCAATAGGACGTGATTTGATAGGTTTCAGCATCGGATGTAGAAGTTGGAAATTTCAAAGTTCATAAAGTTTGAGTTTGAGTGCGATTCGTGATTTCGGCGTCGTTTGATGTGATTTGAGGTCTAGAGAAAGTCCGTGGGATGTTATGGGACTGAGTGGTGTGATTGGACGGGGTCCCGGGGGCCTTGGGTCGATTTCGGATGGTTAACGGATCAAATTTGATGTTGGAAGAGGAGTTGGAGCTGTTGGTGTCTGGTGTGACCGCACCATCGAGGATTTGGTCGCAGGTGCGACCTTGGCGCTGCAGGTACGAGAGTGGGTGGCTTGGCTAGGATCGCAGATGCGATTTAATTTCTGCACCTGCGAAGGCGCAGATGCGGGCTTTGGGTCGTAGGTGCGGATCCGGCTGGTGGAGGAGGAAGTCGCAGGTGCGGGTTCTTGGGCGCACATGCGGAAGCGCAGGTGCGAAGATCGTATCGCAGGTGCAAAAACTGGCCTGGGCAGAATGTTTTAAAACCGAGATTTGTTGGCCATTTCTTTCTTATTTTATATGGCATGGGCGATTTTGAGGAGCTTCAAGAATGGGTTTTCGTAAAGGATCACAGGGTAAGTTGCTTCCACTCATCTCAAGTTAAATACAAGGTTTATGCATGGAATTAGATATAGAAATTAGTAGGAAATTGGGAAATCTTGAAGGAACCCTAGAAATTTGTATTTGGATTTTTAGCCACGAATTTGAGCATGGAATTTAGAGTAAATTGTATATTTGAGTTAGTAAGACTATGGGTAGGGTATATCTTCGATAAATTTCGGAATTCGAGCACGTATGCCCGAGGGCATTTTGGTCAATTCACTTAGCAGAGTTGGGAAAGTATATAATTTTAATTTGTTACGAGTATTAGAATGAATTTTCATTGCTTTTCCCGTTATTTGAATTTGTTGTGCATCCATTGGAGTCGTCGGAAGGGCTTGGAAGCCGGTTATGGGATTTCGGAGCGAGGTAAGTCTCCTTTCTAACTTTGTGAGGGGGAATTGTCCCCCTAGGTGAACTAATTATGTGCTACTATCTGCGGGGGCTACGTACGCATGAGGTGACTGGAGTCCGTGCGTAGCTACTATTATGCCATGTCTGGGTAGTCTAGGACCCACTATCATGCCTTACCTGTTGTACTTGTGATCCTGCCTATAATGTTAGACTGCTAATATAATCGAAATCGTAATTGAATATCTAAAAAATACTAGAGTTCATTTTCTTAATCCTCTAGAAAGAGAATTGATTTTCTCCGTGGATAATTATATTCCGGAGAAGGTTATATAATTGATTATTAAACTTGGAAAATGATTTTCAAGAAAAGATTTAAATACTATTTTTGTGATTTTTAAAAGAGAAATTTGTTATTTTCTTGAGTATTTATTTTCCCGATGTAGTCGGGGTGGACTGTTGATTGTGCATGACAGCATGTGACCGCTTCGCAATTTATATTCTGTGAGTGGAGTGTTATTTCCCCCACTCTCATGGGAGCGGGTCGTACGCCACGGCGGATTGAAAGATGCAGTTATGGTTTGGGTCGTTCGACCCTCGGCAGTGCATACATATGATTATTTTATTGAAATATGCATTTATGGTTCGGGCCGTTCGACCCTCGGCAGTGCTTAGACGTGATTATTTTATTGAAAGGTGCACTTATGGTACAGGTCGTTTGACCCTCGGCAGTGCACATAGATGATTATTATGATGGCTCAGATCGGTTGTCCTTATCCCGTATGCGCATGCTAAATTGTTAAATATTTTTCATGGAGTTTGAAGTGATAAGATATTTTGGGAAAAATAAAGAAGTAATTGTTTATTTAAGATATTTGGGGGAAAACAAAGAAGAAATTGTTTATTTAAGATATTTGAGGGAAAATGAGAAAGTAGTAACTGTTTATTTACTTCCAGTATTTACTTGGATTTCAGTGCCTTATATATTTGTTGCTTTACTACCTTTACATGCCTACCGTGTTCATCATATTCTGTTAAATTAAATTGTTGGACCTTAGTGAGTGTCTAATTCGGCCTCTCGTCACTACCTCTCTGAGGTTAGGCGGGTGACTTACTGAGTACGCGTTATTTTCGTACTCATGCTACACCTGCTGTGCATTTTTATTGCACTGGTACTTTCATAGCGACGTGGCTGGTTGGAGACTTAGGCGAGCTGCATCATCCGGAGGCGATCCGCAGCTGACAGAGTCTCCCTCATATTGTATTTATTTTCAGTTTAAATTCTTTGTCCAATTTGTATTTCGAACAAGCTTGTAGTATTTGTCAAATTCTTAGAATTTGCTCATGTACTTGTGACACCGGGTTCTGGGATGTGTTGGGATATATTTTGCTGAAATGGAATATTTAAACCATTGTATTTACTTAACTGTTGTTGTGGCCCTGCAGGAGGGTAATATGTTGTTTCAGCTCGGTTGCTGTTTTTCTGAGAACTTTGAGGTTGTGCTCAGGTTGTGATGATGTTGACGATTGGTGATCGCGCGATGTCGATATGATGATAGAATTCTTGCCCATATGTTGGGGGTGATGAATGGTTTGAAGGGAGGTCTTCTTAGAGTGTGAATTCGAGATTTTGATATTTTAGTTCTGGCAGAGGAAAGGCACTTGGATTATGAATGGTCCGGTTGGGGTTGATAAAGTAGTAAGACTTGGTGTTTTCAAGTAAGCTGGAGTATTCACCTGTGACGTGTTATCGCCATTATTGATCGAATGAAATGTGTTAAGTTCGTCAGTGCCATGGTTTCTCCCGGTGCATGGGGCCAGAGTATGGTGAAGAAGTATTGAAGAATGCGGTTGGTAGAGAATGATATTGAATTGAGGCTAGGCGATGGTTCTATTTCTAGGAGGCCAGGTGTAAGAAGCAGAAGTCGAGCAGTCCCAAAGTGAGGGAGCGACAACATAGTGGTGAATTAAAAGGTATTGTAGTGTAGTTAGTAGATGTCCATGGGGAGCGGGCGAACTGGTAAGGTTAGTGAATGAGAATGGTCTTAGGGTGGAGTATTGATGTCGTAGAGATAGTGCAGTACAACGTCGTTGGAAGGTGTCAGTTGGTGAATTACATAGGTGCGTTACCTCCTATGAGTAGGTTAGAGGTCGTGTTGTTAGCAAGTCTCTGTGAGGGATTCTAGTGGTTGTTCGGTAGGAGGCATGATATGTGAATGATGCTAGAGAATTTGAGTAATTAGGGAGTGCTAGTAAGAGGATTTGGAAGAATTGTACGGATCGGTTGAGCAAGATTCATGTTAACAAAGGAGAAAGGATCTCAGCAGGCTCTAGAGTGGTGCCAAGAGTAGCTTCGGGCTAAGTGGGGGAGTCCCACCACCTGTAGTTGGGCTGTAGGATTGTGTTCTCATGGGGTTGCGGATTGTCTGCATATTGGCAAGTTAGTACTGCTAAGGGAAAGGAGTAGAATGGTAATTGTGCATGGGATTTGATGAATGTGTGCAAAAGTTTGTCCTATCGGCCAGGGTTAGGCTTTGGAAGATTCAGAATTTTGCTTAATGCATAGGCGAGCTGTTGGGTAGTGACTTAGTCATGTGCTTCATTAAAAACAAAAGGGTGTTCATGTGCTAGAAGAACCTTGGAGTTGATTGTATTCGGTCCAGTCAGAGTGGGTGAATCTCAATAGTGGTCCGAGCGAATTCAAAAGTTAATAATGCGGCGTATAAGGGTTTCATGCAGCAGTATGATTAAGAGACGAGCTTTCACAGTACAATTTCTGGGAATAGGGAAGGTGGTTGAAATGGTACATGTACGACAGTGATCAATTTTTTCAGTGTAATTAAAGCATGCATGTGGTTTGTGCAGATGTGTGTGGGGCTTGTTGGTCGTCGTAATAGATTTCATTTTGGGAGCATTCGAGTGCTATGGCATGTCAGGTGTAGGCGGATCCCGGGAGGGTTATGGTGGTTCAGACCAATACTTAAAGAATTGCATGTTGGGTGATTGTAAGAATTTACCACAATGTTGTTATTGTTCTCTTGAATTGAGGTAAGTAAAAGGTTTCTATATCATGAAATATTCACCCTATTAGTGGTTCAAAAGTTATGATGGAATTCTTGTGTTATCTCATATTGGCATGTTAGGTGCAGTAAGCAGTATGTAACCGGAAGCAAGGATCGAGGTTTCGGTTCTGTGTTGAAAAGGATATCATGAGCTCGGATGAGCAAGGAAAAAGTGATTTGAAAGTTTAGAGTAAGCTGGTGTTATCTTCAGCGTCACCGGAGATCGATATTCGCTGAGAGAGGCTTTGTACCCTGGTCATGGGTTCTTGATGTGTTTTGCGTCCTTAGTGTAGTCGGTGTTATGGATGGGGCAGACTTGTTACCTCGTGGAAGGTCATGGGAGCGTGACCACGGGAAGATGGTATAAGTGTGACAGGTAGTCACCTAATTGATTGAAGATTTAGACCAAGTATAAGGAAGTGCAATATTGCTTGTTTGAAAATTTATGCCAGGAAGGCGTTCGGTCCAGTTGGTTGAGGATTGTGGGATGTTGTCCAGGATATGATGGTTGTTCTTGCGTATTATGAGAGGAAGTGGTTAATATGGACCCAGGTAAGGCTATTAGCCTAGTTTCGTGCAAGCAAGGTAGACTTGATGTTTGTGGATGGATTTAAATTTGATTATGGGCTTCATGTGAGGCAGATATGTTCATTTCAGTATAGCGCTCCTCAATGAGGGGTGTTGGGATATCAGGTTTTGTCCCTTCTTCGTCAAATTCAGGTAATATTATGCTTTTGCCGTGTGAGTTGTGAAACGACTTGATAATTTCTTATGTATTGAGGTCCCGCGTAGTGGTGATGTTATGTGAGTAGGATAGCTCTTGAGATCAAGAGTGTGTGTATATATATATATATATATATATATAACCTCAGTCGTGCTTGAGTTTTGTAGCATATGGCCTTATCAGTCTCCCCAGGATGGTATTATGCATTTAGCGTGCTTGTGACTGATATTCGGTAATGTTTAATAGTGAGTAATTAAGCTCCGTGTATATTTCCTTATGTGAATTTTTATGATGGGATCGGGTGGCATGCCCACACGAGTATGTTATTTGGATCGGGTTGCACGCCGCAATAGTGTGATAATGAGTAAGGTTCCTATATTTATTTTTCTTGTGTTTTACTTTGTATTTTCTGAGAAGAGTTCATAATGAGTTGTGTGAGTCGAGTAGTCCTGAGTCATTTGTTTATGTATCATGTTCGAGTTATGGCATATTGGCGCGTTGTGGTGTCATGTGAGACTGTTGGTCATGTTGGGGTGATTTGTTGTCTTGGCAGTTCATACTGGGTGAGACGAGATTATTGGATCAGGGATCAGTGCGATAAGATTATGTGAAGTACATTGAAGGACAATTACCAACGGTTAGTCCATAATGAGGTGATGATTCTAGTCAAGATGAGATATTCAATGATTTGTTAACTCCGCAGTTGGTTATGAATTTCTACCCATCTCCTCCGTTGTGGTGGTATCGCCAGCATTATGGCAGGGTGTATATATAAGTCATAAGGTGCCTTGGGAGCATCAAATTCATGGAATTTTGGCTATTAAGGTTCAGGGAGTGTCGTCGTGGACAAGTGATGAATTATGCGGTTCATGGTGATAATTAAGAAAGGTATGCAGTCATGTTCTGGTATAGCGTGTGGTAGTTGATACGGTGTTTATATATTGGAACTAGGCCTGTCAGAGAAATTTTAGGTGTTGGAACTAGGTTATGAGCTTATTATATGGATAAAAGAAGAAATCTTCAAATTTGATCAAGCTAATGTACTCAACTGGGTTGTGGTAGCACGGGCAGGTGCTCAAGGTATTACACAGTGATTTAAGATAACTCCAGAGTAGTTCTTGGCACGTTCGAGGACGAACGTCTGTTTAATTGGGGGAGAATGTAATGACCCGACCGGTCATTTTGAGATCTAGCGCGTCGTTCAGCAGTTTGAAGTCGTGAGAAGCTCCATTTTAGAGATTATGACTCGTGCGTGTGGTCGGAAATTGAAATTCGGGAAGTTCGAAGTCAAATTGGAAAGAAAATTCTCATTTCAGAAGCCTTAAGTTGAAGAAATGGACTAAGATTAGAATTTTGAGTAAACAACCTCCAAATCAGGATTTGAAGGTTCCTATAGGTTTGTATGATGATGTCGGACTTGGGTGTATGCCCGGATCGGGTTTTGGATAATCCGGGAGCATTTCGGCGTATATTGTGGAAGTTAATATTTTTGAAGAAAATTTCCTAAGTTTGGCTTGAAGCGCATTTCAATGATATTGATGTCCGTTTGGGATTTCGAGCCTCGAAATAGCTCCGTGTGGTGATTCTGGAGTTGGGAGCGCGATCAGAAGTGAATTCGGATGCTTGTAGGTCATTTTGAAGTCATTTGGCTAAAGATAGAAATTTGAAGGTTTTTGAGAAATCCGACCGGAAGTGGAAATCTTGATATCGGGGTCGGAATGCGATTCCGGAAGTTGGAGCAGGTCTGTAATGTCGAATATGACTTGCGTGGAAAATTTGGGGTCAATCGGACATGATTTGATAGGTTTCGGCATCAGATGTAGAAGTTAGAAATTTCAAAGTTCATAAAGTTTGAGTTTTTGTGTGATTCGTGATTTCTGCGTTGTTTGATGTGATTTGAGGCCTCTAGAAAGTCCGTCGGATGTTATGGGACTGAGTTGTTTGATTGGACGGGGTCCCGGGAGCCTCGGGTGGATTTCAGCTGTTTAACGGATCAAATTTAAAGTTGGAAGAGGAGCTGGAGCTGCTGGTGTCTGGTGTGACCGCACCTGCGAGGATTTGGCCGCAGGTGCGGCCTTGGCGCCACAGATGCTAGAGTGGGCTGGCTTGGCTGGTATCGCAGGTGCGATGGAATTTCCGCACCTGCGAAGGCGGAGATACGGGCTTTGGGTCGCAGGTGCGGATCCGGCTGGAGGAGGAGGAAGCCGCATGTGCGGGCTCTTGGGCGCACCTGCGGAAGCGCATGTGCAAAGATCGTATCGCAAGTTCGAAAAATGGCCTGGGCAAAATGTTTTAAAACCGAGATATGTTGGCCATTTCTTTCATATTTCATATGGCATGAGCGATTTTGAGGAGCTTCAAGAGTAGGTTTTCGTCAAGGATCACAAGGTAAGTTATTTCCACTCATCTCAAGTTAAATACAAGGTTTATGCATGGAATTAAACATAGAAATTAGTAGGAAATTGGGAAATCTTGAAGGAAACCTAGAAATTTGTATTTGGATTTTTAGCCACGAACTTGAGCATGGAATTTAGAGTAAATTGTATATTTGAGTTAGTAAGACTATGGGTAGGGTATATCTTCGAGAGATTTCGGAATCCGGGCACGTGGGCCCGAGGGCATTTTGGTCAATTCACTGAGCGGAGTTGGGAAAGTATATAATTTTAATTTGTTATGAGTATTAGAATGAATTTTCATTGCTTTTCCCGTTATTTGGTAGTTTTTGGGCGTTGTGCATCCATTAAAGTCGTCGGAAGGGCTTGGAAGCCGGTTATGGGATTTCGGAGCAAGGTAAGTCTCCTTTCTAACTTTGTGAGGGGGAATTGTCCCCCTAGGTGAACTAATTAAGTATGTTCTACTATCTGCAGGGGCTACGTACGCACGAGGTGACGGGAGTCTGTGCGTAGCTACTATTATGCCATGTCTGGGTAGTGTAGGACCTACTAGCATGCCTTACATGTTGTACCTGTGATCCTGCCAGTAATATTAGACTGCTAATATAATCGAAATCGTAATTGAATATCTAAAGAAGACTAGAGTTCATTTTCTTAATCATCTCGAAAGAGAATTGATCTCCTTCGTGGATAATTGTATTCCGGATAAGGTTATATTATTGAATATTATTAAAATTGGCAAATAAATTTCGAGAAAATATTTAAATACTATTTTTTGTTATTTTTAAAAGAGAAATTTGTCATTTTCTTGAGTATTTGTTTTCCCGATGTAGTCGGGGTGGACTGTTGATTGTGTATGACTGCATGTGACTGCTTTGCAATTTACATTCTGCGAGCGGAGTGTTATTTCCCCCCACTCTCATAGGAGCGGAACGTACGCCACGGCAGATTGAAAGATGCACTTATGGTTCGGGCCGTTCGACCCTCGGCAGTGCATAGATATGATTATTTTATTGAAAGATGCACTTATGGTTCGGGCCGTTCGACCCTCGGCAGTGCATAGACGTGACTATTTTATTGAAAGATGCACTTATGGTACGGGCCGTTCGACGCTCGACAGTGCACAGAGATGATTATTATGATGGATCAGGCCGGTTGTCCTTATCCCGTATGCGCATGCTAAATTGTTAAATGTTTTTCATGGATTTTGAAGTGATGAGATATTTTGAGGGAAATAAAGAAGTAATTGTTTATTTAAGATATTTGGGGGAAAACAAAGAAGAAATTGTTTATTTAAGATATTTTTGTGGAAATGAGGAAGTAGTAATTGTTTATTTACTTTTAGTATTTACTTGGATTCAGTGCCTTATATATTTGCTGCTTTACTACCTTTACATGCCTACCGTGTTCATCATATTCTGTTAAATTAAATTGTTGGACCTTAGTGAGTGTCTAATTCAACCTCTCGTCACTACCTCTCTGAGGTTAGGCGGGCGACTTACTAAGTACACGTTGTTTTTGTACTCATGCTACACTTGCTGTGCATTTTTATTACACAGGTACTTTCATAGCGACGTGGCAGGTTGGAGACTTAGACGAGCTACATTATCCGGAGGCGATCCGCAGCTGACATAGTCTCCCCCATATAGTATTTATTTCCAGTTTAAATTCCTTGTCCAATTTTTATTTCGGACAAGCTTGTACTATTTGTGAAATTCTTAGAATTTGCTCATGTACTTGTGACACCGTATTCTGGGATGTGTTGGGATATATTTTGCTGAAATGGAATATTTATACCATTGTATTTACTTAACGGATTTTTATTTAGTTATTATGTAATAAAGTAAAAGGTAATGATTTTCATAAATGTTAAAATAGGAAATTATTTCAACTAAGTAATGATTGGCTTTCCTGACATTGGTGACCGGCGCTATCACGACCTTAGTAGATTTTGAGTCGTGAAACTAGATCTGTTTGATTATATGTTATGTGAATATGTTCTCGTCTATGTTCATCCTATAAAGCATGTGGCTGTTGCCTTTTATCTCTACTGATTTTATGGTTTTATCTAAAATTAAGGTTTGAAATCTTTTGCTGAAATTTTTACTCTTTCCTTTCTCGTATGGTACTGATATTTTCCTTATTCTATTCTATTTACCCTGTTCTCATTATTTCTTTACCTTATTTTGCCTCGCATCTGACTGTTGATTTATTTTTATATGATGCTTTACTTATTTTTAGTGGTACTCACTTGATTACTCGCTATTACGCCTGTTAATTGACTGAACTCTGACTTAAATTGATTCTGAGTTTAACGTCTTTCCTTGTTTGTGTATGTTTGATTTCTTCCCTTATATGTCTGCCTAATCGAATACTATTTAAACCCTTTCCCCTCTCCCCTTTAGACAGGACTCGAACTCTCATATTCTCACTAAAACTTAGTTCTTTTACTCTGATTATGTGCTCATTGTTTCTGGTCTTGGCCTGCTGAAAGCCAAGGCCAAGTGATTCTGGAACTTAATTGTTGTAGCATATTTACTTGCTTTCTTGCTTAACTGGTAAGCCATAATCCCTTATCGTTTCATTCTCCATGTTTTCATAATCAGTGTTACTTGAACAACATGTCTTGAACCTTACTTTCAGCATGATTCTACCTTTTATGCTCATATGCCTCTCTTCTAATCTTATGGTTAATATTGTTGGTTTAAGATTAGCTATTTTTGAATAATATGAATCCTCCTAAAGCAAGCTTAATGTTTAACTTGCTTCATGCACTATTTGCCGATCTTGCACCTGTTCTGAACTTAGCATCTTTATGATATCATTAACTTGAAATTGGTTCATTAATCCTAACCTCATAGATTTCTATAGTTACTTAACGTGTCCTGCCCAACTTCTTCAACCAAACTGTTTGCCTTAACATTCTTCTATAATTAAGCAATGGTTGTCCTAGATTTCAGCATGCTCACTTAGTATAATTAGGTCTCTTTGAAGCTATGTACTTTGCAAACTTTTTTGTTTTTTGAATGCAATTTTGTGTTCTAAACCTTGTTTCTACTGAAATCAAACTATTTTGAAATCTGCCCCTACTTCCTTTTTATATGCTGATTTTTAAAACCTCCACTCTTAGTCCCTTAGGTTCTCAACCACCCCAGTGTGAGCACTGCTCAGAGTCCACGTAAGACTCTTGAGAACTCTGACACACTGGGAATTGGTTCCCAATCTCTTATGAGCTATCTTTTAAATGTGTGGTTCTGGTGTGAGCATTGCCCTAGGTCCCTGAGGCCCTTGGGAACTTTGACACATCAGAAACCTGGTTCTAATGTGTTATGGGTGAATCACTATGTTGTGCCTCAAAGTTGTTATGTTGGAAGGCCTAGTCCCAGGTTTATTTTGTCCTAATGAAGGCTCCCTATAGTATATCTTATTACTATTGTATAATTCATTTGCCATTCTGGTCTATAATAACTTTGTAATAAACAGATTCTAGGGATATTTAGTAAAGTTGGGGATTTTTCTTATTTCCTTTTGTTAAACTAGGTAGAAATCCTTCCTATAAGGTTCTAGCTATGCTTTTAATTCTGTTCATTTGGTAAAAACTGTATGAGTTCTATATTTGTGCTTAGAAATCCTGCCTATAGGACTTTCATTGATGGTATTAATTCCGAGTTCTATATTTGCATCATTAGAGATCCTGCCTATTGGGTTGATAATATAATGGCATTAGAAATCCTTCCCATTGGATCTATCAATATGTCTAAAATATGTGCATTAGCAATAATGTCTATAGGATCCCACTATTTGATTTAATTATTTTCTAGCAACGTGTACAATTCCTGCATGTATTACTGCTCACTAGATGTCGTGCCTATAAGGTTAAATAAATTCAATAATAAATATCATGCATATAGGACTAAAATCAGTTTCAACCCTAGAAATCATGTCTATAGGATCAAAAAATCAATTTACATAATAGATGTCATGCCTATAGGATCAAAATCAATTCAGATAATTAGAAAGCATGCCTATAAGATTAAAAAGGGAAATAAAACATGTCTCTATAAAGTTAAAAGTCAGTGCGACACCTAGAAATCATGTCGATAGGTCTGTAACCATTAAACTTGTAGAAATCATGCCTATATGATTCCATTAATTGATTTTGAATTCAATCTCCATTGTCAATCACTTAGGCAATATACCTGTAGGACTTAATAACAATTTTAGGTTTATATTTGTGATGTATTACTGCCTGAAGTGCCTAGATTATACTGAATAAAATCAATAGGCAAACAACAGGTCTTAACACTTGCCTTAATAAAACTGTCTATGCACTTTGTTTTCTCACATAGATATCATGCCTATACGACTTTAAGGTTAATAAAGTTTGCTGATTCGATTGCGTGCATTTGTTGTTTTATGTGTGGAGGTCAATATGTGCCTATATTTGATTTTTATCTGAAAGTCCTAAATGCTTTTGCTTATTGCCTAGATTTTACATTTTTGAGCAACATAATCTGGGTCTAGAACTATACCAAATAGAGGTCTTAATACCTCCAGGGCCATAAATAAGGGACAGGTAGTGCACGCATAGGGAACGAGCTAGAATCAACTAGAACGCTTAAGTAACAACTTAAAGATAGTAATCGGGTAGTAAGGATATGATAGTCCGTGTGCTAAGTACAATGAGTAACACCCCAACTTGAGAGAGTTACAAAGTATTGCACGGGGTGATCCTATAGGCTAAAAATCTTAGGACCCCCCTCCCCCCTTTTATTCCTGTTTTAAAATAAATTGAGTACTTTCTTTGACAAATTGCTTTCTTCCCCTTAGACTAATTCGCATAATTTAAGTTTGGTCGGGACCCACCGTCGTGGACCTCGAGGGGTGCCTAACTCGTTCCCCTCGAGGTAACTTGATCCCTTACCCGATCTTTGGTGATGTAACTAGTTATATGAGTTATTTTCTCTAGGTGCCCTAACGCACCTTAATCCGTTAGGTGGTGACTCTCTCAATTCCAATTCCCTACCCTCTCAAAATAGGAGTTGTCCCAAAAATGTTGAAACCCGATTTCGCGAGAAAAAGGGGACGCGACACTAAGTAAACGATTTATATTTGAATTTAAACATGGATATGGGTAGAAATTGTGGGAGTTTTAGTAGAAAACCAAGAATTTGGTATTTTGGATTTTGACCACCAAATTGGACATGTAATGAGGAATAAATCATATATTTGGGTTTGTGTCGTTATAGGTAATGATTATCTTCAAGAATTTTTGAAATCCGGGCATGTGGGCCCGAGGGTTGACTTTGTTGACTTTTTGAGCGGAGTTGGGAATTACTATAAATTTTTTAATTATATGCATTGGAGTAAATTTTTATTGATTTACACATTGTTTGACTAGTTTCGGATCGTTTGTCTTTGAACTGAAGTGTTAAAGAGGCAGTGGAGCCGGTTATGGAACTTCAGAGCGAGATAAGTCTCTTGTCTAACCTTGTGAGGGGGAAACTAACCCCAAGGTGATATAATTGTTATGTGCTACTAGTTGTGGGTGCTACATACGCATGAGGTGATGAGAGTCCATACGTAGCTAAAACATGTTTATGTCCGGGTAGACTTAATACTTTCTCATGTAATATTTGAATTGTTTGGAATCATTTTGCTAGCTAAATTTATTTAGAAACATATATATATATTAGGCCGATATTTATCACCTTGAGTTATTGCCAAGATATTTGATAAACGTAAAGGGGTATATTCACTAGTATGCACGTGTATCTGTGTTGTAATCATGTGTCTCCTGATTTGACAAGTTTCTTACTTTCTTGTGGAGTGGGCCGAACGCCTTGGCAGTATAAAAGATGAATCTATGGTTCGTGCCGCTCGACCCTCGGCAGTGTATAAATTATTATGGATCGGGTCGTACGACCTCGGCATAATCGTGTGTTATATCATTAGTATTCTGAATATTCACGACATTATCATTCCACTGATGTCTGGCATTTCATATAGTATTCTTTATTCATTTGATATCGGCACTTGATATTTTCCATGTTGTTCAGATATAATACGTGATTGAGAAATTTATATCGTTAAAACAAATATTGAAAGATTATGTTGGTTATCGTTTTATCCCACTACTACTATTGTGCTTCGTATCTGTTTAGGATTTAGCATACTACTTTATTGGACCTCTAGTGAGTGTCAATGTCAGCCCCTCGTCACTACTTTTATGAGGTTAGGTTAGACACTTACTGGGTACGTATTGATTTACGTACTCATGCTACACTTTTGCACTAAATGTGCAGGATCTGACAGGATCATTTGGTAGACATCTGGGCGTGTAGGTGCAACTGCTGAGGAGGCTTTATGGTGAACTGCATTCCAGGCTATGTATCGCAACCCACAGAGTCCCCATCGTACTATTTTCTTTATCCTATCTTATTTACATGTCAGACAGATGTTGCATTATTGTTGTACTCCTTAGTAAATGCCCATGAACTTGTAGCACCAAGTTTCGAGGATATTCTAGTTGATGCTTACAGATTTGCTTATTATTATCACCATTTATTTTATGCAATACTAATTATGTATGTACCCGTGAATATTAAAGGTGTAAAGTTCCTTACTTAATAAAAGTTTTTGATTTCAAAAGTAATAAAATGAACAATTTACGTGATAGTTCACCGTTGGCTTTCCTAATGGAAACGTTGGGTGCCATCACGACCTATTGTGGATTTGGGTGATGACAGCTTGGTATTAGAGCTAGCTTCACTTAGGTCTCACGAGTAATGAGCAAGTCTAGTAGAATCTTGCGGACTGGTACGGAGACGTTTGTACTTATCTTCGAGAGGCTACAGGGCTGTAAGGAGCACTTCCCTTCATGATTCCTCATCGTTCGATTTGATTTTGTTGAAGCTTATGCCATGATTTCCTTCCTACTCAATCTAATGCGACGTGGAACGCTTGTTATCAATTGGGCATCGAGGAGCTGTAATGGTAATGCAGATTTGGTGCGGGATGTTTCTCCCTACACACTTGATTAGGCTATTGTCTTCACCTCGTCGAGGGATGTTCTGTCATTTCAGGGCAATGTTAGTGTTACCTACGGTTTTGTGGCTATGCAAGGTGCATTATGATGTTCATGAGTGGTTATCGCGTAGTGTTAGTATAAATGGTAAGGTGCTTATTTATGTTTCAAAAAAATGAATGACTCGAAATGAGGTACTCGGTTCATGTTTTAGGGGTTCGGTATTTAATTCCAACTGAGGGGAGGCAATTGGGCTATGGATGTTCAAGCCTCGATTGACGGAGTAGAGAGATCACATATTTTCGAACTTAGTGGAAATTCTCATTTGTGATGTGGTGTCGTCGTCTTTGTTTAAATTCATCAAGACACGTCAGTGTTATGGTCTTCATTGATTTTCCTTCGGGGCAGGGTGTTGTGAAATGGTGTTTGATAAGCGGTTGTCAGAGATGGCGCTGTGTAGCATTTTCAAAATCGAACCGGTGTTTCTGATATTGATGGCTCAAGAAAGATTATCTTTGAGGAGGCTTAGAGTTGGTAGATATTTATTAGTTCAGGTGCTACAGAGATAGATATTGATTTGAGGCAGTACTCGGGCAGTGAATGATGAGGAAGGACATGGTGCGAGGTGTCTCGCGGTGGTTGAATTTCTAGCAGGCCAAGTATGAAAAACAGAGGCCGAGAAGTTTGCATAAGGAGATGGATTTATCGAAGTGGGAGTGGCAGAGTTACGTATGGATTCTGTGGAAGGATAATCACATACTTTGAGGAACTTTAGGGTGATTTGGGGATCATGGGGGTCAATGACTAAGTCTATAAATTTCATTTGGGACGATGGCTACTGTACTGGGGAAGATTGAATACGACATATAGGAGTTTTCTTGAGAGGAAGAGGGGTGTGAAATGCTTGATTATCGTTTTTGGGTGCAACCTGACTTCGTGTTTGGAGCGTATGGCTAGACTTTCAGTGGATGCTAATGGGGAATGAACAGACTTTTACAGCTGGTGAACTAGCATGGGCTCAGGAGGGTTTGTTGATGGCAATGTTGTTAGAATAAGTCGAAATGGAATTCCACAGGTGGGCTATCTCCTGTGAACAGGTTAGTTGTTGCGTGATTCTTGACGAAGTTCTATGAAGTGTTCTACTTTCTACATAGCTGGAGGCATGTACTGGTATGTGAGCTTGGATCACTTGAAGAAGATGGTGCGACTATCAGGAGGTAGAATGTGCGATTGTGGTTGATAATTTGGAATATTTTATGAAAATTTTAACATGAGATTGCGAGAATTTGGCGAGTTAATGGTGCGAGATCATTGTAATTGAGAAGGGGAATCTTGGTGGGTTCCAGATTTATGTGATTGTAGCTTAATGCTAAGTGGGGGAGCCCACTGTTGATACCCAATTTTTCCTATATATATTTTAAAAATACATATATACTTTCAAAATAGTGCATGAGCATCAACCAGTATTTTCCATAGTTTTCTGTAATTTTTAGAGGATTTTTAATCAATTTATTCCAGCATTTTATTATCTAAATAATTAATAATTTCATCACAAATAGTTTTATAATGATTTATTACTTAATTTTTATCATTTATATTTATATTCAGCTTTAATCATTTTATGCATAATTATATTTGTATCTTTAGGCTATAATTGCAATAACTTTGCAATAATGGCCCATATATGTATAATTACATTATTTACACGAAAAATAACTTTCAATATTTTTATAATATTATGTAATTATTTTAAATCATTTCCATTTACAAATAGCATTTTTATCATTTTTATTAATTTGAATGGGTATTTAAAACATAGCCCTTTTTAATTGATTTTTCGGACCTACCCCAGCCCAATACCCAATACACTAACCCAACTACCCATACCCGTCTAATTAAACCCGCCCCACCTAAATCTAATCCTTGCAGTTGATCTCAGAATATCAACGGCCCTAATCCACTATCCCTTTTTAATATATCAAAACCCTAAACCCTAACTCATCCACCCCAGCCCGCCGTCTTTGGATACTCTCCTCTCTTCACCTCTCTCACCCCCTCAAACCCTAGCCCGCCGTCACACTTTCCCTCTTGATTCATGGGATCTTCCCTTGATTTCCTGCCTTATTTGGCTTTGTTTCTCTACTGGCTACCCGATCTTGATGTTACTTGATTCATTTGCCTCAATGGCAAGTGAATCACAAGAGACTCGAACCCGATCTGGTTGAAAGTCTATTATATCTTGACTACTTTTGTCTATGTTCATCCTGATACTTGTGAGTACGAATATTTTTGTATCTTAGGGTTTCAAATCTCTTGTTCAAACCAGATTTGGTTCAACTTCTGTTTATTTTTACGAATCTGGCTATTTTTTGGTCGAATCTGTTTAGATCTGAAACGATTTTATGTTCGTTCTGGTATTTTTTTTTTTTTAAAAAAAATTCAGTACTTTTGTCTCTATATTTTCTAGTCCTTTTCTATTATTATTTTATGACCGATTTTATTTACCCTAAAAACTAGGGTTTTGATTTCAACAGATTTTTTGCAAAAATATTTTTAACCTTTAAATGTTTTCATCTATGGGTATCTGTTAGGGTTTCCTTATTTATTTTTACCGATTTTACTTATGTTATGTCTTTGTATTTCTATCTATTTCTTAGGGTTCCGATTATTTAATTCTTTTACTATTTCTGCCTGTTTGTTTTAACCCTGGCGATTAATTGCTTACCTAAATTAGAGTTTGAAATTAGACGTTCCTTTAGTGCTGGTGTTTCCTTATTAGACTTTACATGTTCTTACCTTATTCCAGTATGGGATTAATAATTTGTGCTACTTCCCTTAACTTAACCTTACTGGCCTGATTTTATGTTCCGATTATTGAACTCGGCTTCTAATTGATTTTGGAATTATTCCTTACCATATTTAACCTAGTACTTGACTATTGATTGATTCCATATAAGGTTTTCCTTAAATTAAGCGGTACTAGCCTGACTTTACTAGAATATGTCTTGTTAATTGATTCATGCCGACCTTAATTGATTGTTAGGTTATTTTCATATCTTATTTGTGTATGACCGGTTCATTACCTTATTTGTTTACTTCATTAAGTGCTATTTAAACCCCCTTCCTCACTCCCTTTAGGACAACTCTACAACTCTCGAACTCTCTGTTCTCACAAAAACTTAAGCTCTCTCTTTATTCTCTTATTCTGATTTCTGCAATAAGTGGCTATTATTTGGCCGGCTGAAAGCCAAGGCCAAATTCTTTGGAATTTGACTGCAATTTCATTCTTACCTACTTTCTTCTCAACTGGTATTTCTTAACTCTTACTATTCTGTTCTCTATGCTTTATTCGATTAGTCTGTTTCAATCCTCATCATGATTCTTCTTTCTATGTGACTACATGATCCCATTTAGTAATAATGATAAACTAAGTTACTTTAAATAAGGTGACCCCTTTTCCTATGTTAGTTCAGTCTGTTTCTTGTTCTGAACCTTGCCAGATACTGTAAGCATGTAATCAAATATTTTTGTTGTTTAATTTATAGGTTCAATATGTTTCTGTCTCTGTGTTTAAGCCATTATTGCATCAATATTTAGGCTAATCAAATGCCAATTCGTTTGAACTATGTACTGAACATGAACTTTGTTTATTTCTTGGAGTAGTTCTGTCTGCAACTCTGTATTCTGAATTTGCTTGCTTATGAAAATTAAGGTATTTTAAAACCTGCCCCTTTTACCCTTTATGCACTGGTTTTCAAAATCCTGCTCTTAGTCATTTAGGTTCTCACCACCCCCAGTGTCAGCACTGCCTAGGGTCCTTGAGACTCTTCCGAACTCTGACACATTGGGGCTGGTCTTCCAATTTTTTGTGATTTATTTTCTGAATGTGGGTATCGCGCCCCCTTTTTCTCGCGAAATTGGGTTTCGACATTTTTGGGACAACTCCTTTTGAGAGGGTAAGTAATTGAGAGAGTCGCCACCTAAAGGATTAAAGTGAGTTAGGGCACCTAAAGAAATTAACTCATAGAACCAGTTTACATCACCAGAGATCGAGTAAGAGATCAAATTACCTTGAGGTGCGTTAGGGCACCTATGTTTTCTTTTCTTAGTCATAAATAAGAACCACATGCAATGCTCACACCAGAACCACATTGGGGCGCGACACCAAAGTTGGTGTATTATTTATGATTAAGAAAAGAAAACATTAGGGTAAAATCGAGCAAACAACTTGATTAATGTGTGCAATATTTTGCCTTATCGATTCATTCGGTTGCTTCTTTGGGAGTGTTCATGTGTTAACCGAGCATTGGAGTTTGATAATATTTGGCACCGGGTCAGCGTGAGTGACTCTCAATAGTGGTTATAACAGGTTCAAGGATGTAAGCATGTTGTCTAAGGATTATTGGTTTCGTTGTGTGGCTGAAGACTGGGATTTTTGCAGTAGAATGTGAAGATAGTTGGGAGGATTTTCTACGTTACCATTGGGCCTGCGGAGTATTGATGCGAGACTAAATTGCATAGTTGAACATGTGATATACCTTACATTTTATGCGCATTAATGATAAAATTACACTTTTTATGTGCTTAATGGAGTTTATTTTATGTGTAGGTGAATTGGAAATGGAAACGGAGCTAAAGGGATGCAAATACGTCAAAAATACGCAAAAGGAGACGCCCGGGCGATAGCCGGGCGTTTTCCCCCTAAAGTCAGGCCCACCCTGGCGTTAGGGGGACGTTTACCCCATAAAGCCTGCCCCCCTAGCGTTAGGGGGGCGTTAGGGCCATAACGCCAGGCCCCCCTGGCGTTAGGGGGGCGTTAGATCCCAAACGCCAGGGGTCTCCAATGTCGCCCAAGTCCGAGTTTGACGAGTTTAAGTGTTTCCCAAGTGAAATAGAAGTCTCCTACACGGTTAGGATTCGCCCTAAACCTATAAATAGACTCCTAAAACACAAATACGAGAGGATTTTTGTGGATTAACAGTATACAAGAAGAAAATTGCATTGAAGAACAAGAACATCGATTTCTACATTTAGTAATTCTTATTTT
>ML372358.1:3618-26457 GCA_005239525.1 Nicotiana knightiana
GAGTTTATTTTATGTGTAGGTGAATTGGAGATGGAAACGGAGCTAAAGGGATGGAAATACGTCGAAAAATACGCGAAAGGAGACACCCGGGCGATAGCCGGGCGTTTGGCCCTTAAAGCCTGAACCTACCTGGCGTTAGGGGGGCGTTTACCCCATAAGGCCAGGCAGCCCCTGGCGTTAGGGGGGCGTTAGGGCCCAAACTCCAGACCTGCCCTGGCCTTAGGGGTGCGTTAGAGTCCAAACGCCCGGGGTTCCCAGTTTCGGCCAAATTCGAGTTTTGATGAGTTAAGTGTTTCCGGTTGAAATAGAAGTCTCCTACATGGTTAGGGTTCGCCCTAAACATATAAATAGACACCAAACAACACAACTTNGATTTCTACATCTAGTATTCATTACTTTGTATTTCAATTATGCAATTTATTTTAGTTTTGATTCTCAATAACATGAGTTGCTAAATTCTTTAGTCTAGGGCTTTGGTAGAACCTGTTGGGGATGAATTCATTGTGATATTAATATATTTTGGTTGATTAATCTCGTTTTGTTCAACTACGTTCTTATTATAGTTGATTGAAAGGGCCCTTGATTAACTATTCCTATTTATTATGTATCTACTTGAGAGAGAGTGCATATTTAGGTAGTTTCTTGAACAACACCACTCCCGGAGTATAGACGAAAGTCATAACCGAGGGTTTAGAGGTTAGATTAGAGATAACGATACCTCGGGTGCAATCTAAAGTGAACTGTATTGCAATCTAGCTAGCGTAACTTGAGATAGTGCGTTTAGTAAATTATAATAATTAATTGAGAGAGATTTATGATAGTTAGAGCGTTCATGATTGACAGAGATAGCCAATTAAACTATAAGACATATCCAAGGAAGAATTTACCAATGGGGGAAATCATAATCTTNTCTCTCTAGAGACTTCTGGTCTCTTCACCTCCGATGAGGTCTGTTCATCTCCTCCGACCATCTCTTCGCCGGAAACCTTGAAGGTCTCACCTCCTAGCGTCCTTATGTCTCCATCCCTTATGCTTGTGTCACCGTTCAGGGCTCTCAAGTGAACCAGAGGCGGTTCAAATTATCTCTCCAGTCTCATGCCATTTTCTCCGGCCATCTATGGTTGGTCGAGTAATATATACCCCTTTCCGGCCAAATACCGGTAATATCTCTAAGTTTATTCTTCTTTTTTGGGTTCTCCTAGAAACCCTAACTTCGAACATTCTGATCTTTCTAGATCTGTAACAGATCTATGTGCATCTCAAGGTTTTCACATGTTTTCCTCAAAAAATCTCTTTGTTTTCAAATGATTTCCTCAGTTTCAAAACTAGGGTTTCTTAACCCCTCTCAAAAATGATTCTTCTACCGATTTTAAGTACTTAATACTGTGTTTGAATGATTCTGTTATGTTTTTCTTGCTATCTGACTTATTATGCTAAAAAGCCCTAATTTTTAGGCCGTCTCTGATAATATGTTCATTAAATATTTACGTGTGCATGTTTCTTATGAAACGATCTGTGATTTTTGTGATTTTTACCCTATTTGCCTTGCTAGGGTTTCAGATTCTTGTCTATCCTGTTTTGATATGTACTATGCTCTAGTTTGAATCCCCAATTTTGTGTGATTCTTAGTTTACCTAGGGTTTTCTGATTCTTGGTTAACATATGTTATTCTAGTATTATTTGATAAAGGCTTTATTAATTTTTCTACTCTATGGCCTTTACTGATTTTGATTTCCCTCTAAAACTGGGATATTTCCCTTTGAATGATACCTCTGTACTGATTTTCGAATTGTTTTCTTGTTTGTGTGATACTTTCCTTATTAGCATTGAGTCCCTGTGATTTTCAATCCCATCCGTGATTCTTGTGACTAATTTTCAGAACTAAATTGTATTATACCCTATCTATATGCTTGAATATGCTGCTGATTGTTTGACATATACTCTCCCTAATTATGTGTTATGAGCCTAGACTTAATTTCTTTCTACATGCCTTACTACTCTTATTATAGGAATAATTATCTTATGACCGGTTCTTTCCTTATGTGACACCAAGTATGACCATTTGAATTAGGACTCCCTAATAAAGGGAGTCCGGGTCTGTGATTGATTCTAATTGAATATGATTTTCGTTGATTGATTAATCAGTACTTATTATCTTATTTTCCACTATTTTTGAAAAGCTATAAATACTTCACTCTTTCTTTAGCATAACACAGTTCAAGCTCTCCCTCTCACACACAAACATACTCTGTTCTGAACTTTTCTTTCTCTCTTGTTGTTTGCTTGCTACTCAGTCGGCTAAAGGCCAAGACTAAGTAACTCTATTACTCTACTTGCTCTGCTGTGCCACTGTTCTATTTGAATTACTGCTCTATTGGTATATATTGTTATATACATTGCTACTCTCCTTCTCTGCACACTACTGCTCCTTTAATCTGCACTTACTTCATCATCTAACTGGTATGTTCTCAGTTTAATTTTAAGGTTTCCAAAAAAACATGCTTCATTCTGTATTACAATTCCTTTTATTCTTATGTGTCTACTTATGGCTTTATTGCTTACCCTACAACTAGCATGCCTATTTATTAACTATCTATATGGTTACTCTCTAGGTCAGCATGTCTATTACTTTCTATATGTCCCATTAAAACTTCTTCCTATCCCCTGACCCCAGTACATAATAAGCATGTAGTTCTGAACATAGTGTGTACTCAAACACTCCTCAACCTGATGCTATTTGGATCCTTATATGAATCCTTTTAAAGGACTATGCTATGACAATTTAAGTCTTGTAATACTTTTTTGAGGCCTACTTGTGTCGAAGCCTGTTCCTATGTGCTTCATACTTGTCCCCAATCCCTCATCTCCCTGCTTGTGATTGCTGAACTTGTCTTAATTCCTGTTTATTATTCTGTGTGTGCTGTTTGAGTATGTTGGTTGTGCTACTGCCTTACCCTTTTAAAGCTAATTTTCATTAAACCTCTCTCTTTCTCAAAACTGTTTTAAAACTGTTCTTACTCACTATGAGCACTTCCACTATACTCTTAGACATTAGGTTCTGCCCCTCTTGTGTGAGCATTGCCTTGGGACCCTTGAGCTCCCTCTAAACTTTGACACACAAGAGCTGGCCTTTCCATACTGCACTTACTCCATCTTGGCTATGAAATCTGGGTGTGAGCACTGCCCGGGATCCCTTGAGATCCTTAGGGAACTTTGACACACCTGGATCATGTGAAGGGTTGTGAACCAATGGCATTTGAGGATCTGGAAACTTGGGCCTACTATGGAAGGCTCCCTATAGTTAACTTCTTCTTTTCCTTTTAATTATGTAATTCATATTCAGAGGTTTGTAATAATTTGTAAAAATGATTCTGGGGTTGGATAGTGGAAATGGGTGGGGATATGCATGCTATAGTATAAGTATGGGTAGATATCATGTTTTTCTAGGTTTATTTTTTTTATATGTGCACTAGTAACCATGTCTAGGAATCAAGTATGCCATGCATTTAGATACCATGTCACTTAGGTTCATACATCTGCTTTTCTTTCAGCATGTCATCACTCTTTGCCTTCACTTAGAAATCCTGTTCATAGGATCAGTAATAAAACCAAAAACTGTTACCATTTGATTCTGTCCATGCATTCTGAAAAAATGTAGTCTAGATCATGCTTTAGAACAAATGTGTTAACAAATATGCAATCATGCTATACACGTAGAGATCATGTTCTAGGTAAACAACGATTAAAATCTGTCACCTGTGCTATTCCTGAAGTTGTTCATAATGTTGTGATCTTGAATTCATTTAGAAATCATGTTTAAGTTATCATGCTGCATTAGAAATCATGACTTAGGGTCATACTTACTCAAATCACACCTATTTTAAATATTCATGTCTAAAACAGTCCCTGTTCTAATAAGCTAGAAATCGGTCTTTGGTAAACATTTAGAATCACATGCTATTAGGATTGTTAATCTGAAAGCCTTTTAACAAAGTTGTACAACTGTTGCATGTTATTTTACACCTAGGCAAGCCTTAGGAAATCAGTTACAAGGAATAAAACTAGGTTTGTCTTTGTGATCATGTTTAACTACCAGCATGCTAAAATCAGTAGGCAAGCCTGCCTAGGACTCCCTCTTTGAGTTATGACAAATCTGATGCTGCTATTGTCATTTAGATATCATGCTTAGGAAATGAAACTGGACCCAAATTTGTGTATGAGGCATGCTGTGTATGTGCAATATATGTGGACGTATACTTCAACCCCTGAATTGCTTTCCATGTTCTTCCCTTATGTGCAGTCCTACCTATTTTGCTATCTGTCGCCCTAGAATTTTTACCTTTAAAACCTGAGAGTCTGCCTAACACCTCACTTTAGGATAAGAGTCTTAATTTCCTTCGGGACTAATCGGAAGGGACGGGTAACAACATGCAATAGAGTTCATGACCAACACGTGCTTTAATTACCTTCCCGGGGTGGGAAAGGGTAGAATATGGATATGATGACCGGTGCGCTAATACCACGTGTAGCCCCTCTTCGAGGAGTGTCATATCGGGTATTGCATTGATGTGATCTGTATTATAAACAAACCTAGGAACCCCTTTATTCCCATAAACATGCTTAGATTGTAATTATTTTCAAAATCTAGCTTTAATTTTAACTGTTTCTAAACCTATGTGTACTTAGACTAAATCCTCTACTATTTGAGCCATATTTGTTTATTTGATAATTGTACAAAATTCACAAAAGCTGTTTGGCCGGGAACCACACTTGTGGATCCTGAGGGGTGCCTAACACCTTCCCCTTAGGATAATTTTAAGCCCTTACTCTGTCTATTATTAACAACCTAGTTATAGATAAACCCCTTAGGTGCCCTAATGCACCTCAAACCCGTTAGGTGGAAACTCTCCTCTCTTCACTCTTCCTTAAAGGAGTTGTCCAAAAATGTCAAAAACCCTGACCGATCCGAAATGAGAGGAAAAAGGTGACTGTGACAGACCGAAACAATACCTGTGATCACTGCATCTGAGGCCATAGCATCTGGTCAAGCTGGAAGTGCATAAAAACGGGCCTGACCTCCACTGGATCGATCTCCCCCTCTAGGGCAACCTCTACCTGCCAGACCCCCAACTCTCGCTGCCTGGGCGGGTGGTGAAGTAACTGGAGCTGATGTCGAGGGCTGACCCCTTTGCTGGGATGGACCCCCAAGAAAACAAGGACATTGTCTCCTCATATGCCCAAACTCTCCACACTCATAACAACACCCTAGGGCTGGAGACGGGGACTGAAGGGAACCCCTTACACCAGGATAACCTCTGGAAGAATCAGACGTAGATGAGCCCTGACCGATGGTGCTCGGGATGAACTATGGGCTGGAAGAGCACTGAATGATGGGTGCCCCTGATGAGAACTGTGAGGACCACGACCAGCAGATCCACCACAATAACCTGAGCGGCCCGACTGAGCCTGCCTGAAGGGACGGCCCTTGCCGTGCGGGAACTTCCCCCCGAAAGAACACCACCAAAAATACCAGATCCTCGAGGCCTCTTGGCCTCCCTCTCATCTCGATCCTGGCGACGAACTGACTCAATCTCTCGGGTAATATCAACAACTTGCTCAAAAGTATCACCCGATACCCTCTCTCTGGTTATAAGAATACGAAACTGATATTAGAGGCCATCCACGAATCTCCTGATCCTATGTCTCTCCGTAGGGACTAACCAAATAGCATGATGGGCAAGCTCCGAAAACCTCATCTTGTACTGTGACACCATCATATCACCCTGTCATAGCTGCTCAAACTGCCTACACAGCTCCTCTCTGCGGAACTCTGGAACATACTTCTCTAAGAAGAGAGTGGAAAACTACTGCCAAGAGAGGGGCGTTGCACCAATGTGCTTACGCCTCTCATAAGCCTCCCACCATGTAAATGCAGCTCCTGAGAACTGGAAGGTAGTAAACGAGACCCCACTGGTCTCCAATATCCCTGTCGTACGAAACCTTGGGCATCCTCTCCCTCAACACCATTGAAAGTCGGTGGACGAAGTCTCTCAAATCTCTCCAATCTGCGCTGCTCATCGTCAGCCATAGCTAGAACCACAAAATCCTGGGCTGGTGCAACCGACTGAGCTGGAACTGCCTCCGGGGTTTGAAGCCCCTGAATAACATGCTCAGGTGTACGGATAGCTGGAGTCTGAGTGCCTCCCCCGGCCTGAGAAGTAGCGGCTGAAGTAGAAACAACGACCGCCTGAGCAAGACTGGTGCATGCGGTCAGAATCTGGGCCAAGGTCTCCTGAAGACCCGGAACAACAATAGGCACAACTGGTGCCTGAGCTGGCCCCACTGGAACATCTGTGCTGGGACCTGATTTGGAATAATAGGCGGGTTTATGGGTACCGCCCCGGTAGCTACACGGGTTGCACCTCTACCCCTACCACGGCCTCGACCGCGGCCTTGACCCCTCATGGGCCCCATTAGTGGCTGATCGCCCTGCCCAGTAGCGCGTGTCCTCACCATCTGTGAGAGAATGAAACAATAGAAGTTTAGTTACAAGAATCAATAGATTCACATGACAAGAATTCAAGAATGTGAGATTTTCCTAAGGCTTCTGCAGCCTCTCGAAGATAAGTACAGACGTCTCCGTACCGATTCACAAGACTCTACTAAACCTGCTCATGACCGGTGAGTCCTATGTAACCTAGGCTCTCATACCAACTTGTCACGACCCCAAATCTAAACTGGCTTTGATGGTGCCTATCGTGGTACTAGACTAGCCAATTTACTACACATAATACAAGGAACTTTCCATTTAAATCAATAACGCGATTTATCAAAAACCTTCCACTTTTAATGTTTCACAAATGCGGATAATCAATGAAAACATCTAAATAATATCCCCAAAATCCGGAGTCAACAGTCATGAGCAACTAAATGGAACACAAAATCTGACACACTTTCCTTAATACAACAAGTCTAGGAAAATTATAAATAGCGACAAAATGAGAAGGAGAAGGGTGGGGTTGCGAACCCCGTGCAGCTACCTCACAGTCTCCAGAAAATGCTCTACTGAGAATAATCAAATCTCACTCAATCCAGGCACCTGGATCTGCAAACAAGGTGCAGGGAGTAACGTGAGTACAACAACTCAGTAAGTAAAAAATATAAATAAGGACTTGAGTGCAGTGACGAGCTTTTAAAGTCATGTAGAATCATATAATAAATATCAGTGGAAATCAATAAATCAAGTCAGGAATCTACGTTTCGAAAATTTCATAGAAACTCCAGTTTTCCCTTTCCAAATCTCATATAAAACATTGGTTCAATATATATCGTTTAGAGGCTAAAATGTAAAGATGAGTGAAAATAGTAGTTTCATAACAAATAAGCCCCTCAGGCACAATGTCACTCACAAATAAAGCCTCTCGGGAAAGCCTCTCAGTCACTCATGACTCATCTCTCATCAATCAGCACTCACACTTAGCACTCACGCTCAATAGATACCATATAATAACTGTTGCGGCAGTCAGCCCGATCCATAAATAGTCGACTGCGCTCACTGGGGGTGTACAAATTCCGGAGGGGCTCCTTCAGCCCAAGCTCTATATCGCTGCGGCATGCAGCCCGATCCAATATATATACCGCTGCGGCGTGCATCCCGATCCAATATATATCTCTCGCTGCAGCGTGCAACCCGATCTAATATATATTTCTCGATGCGGCGTGCAGCTCGATCCTATATATATAACGCTGCGGTGTGCAACCCGATCCATCACTATCCTTATAATCCGGCTCTCGGTCTCACTCAGTCATCACCCTCACAAGCCACTCGGGCAACTCACCACAATTCACGGGGACTCAGGCCAAAAATATCTTTCGTTTGTTTGAAAACAGGGTGATAAACAAGAATGAACAATGAACAAGTATAAATCATGACTGAGATTATATTTCTATCAAAACAGTGTGAAAATAGTAGTAAAACACCCCTGACGGTTCAAACAGGTCAGCACAAGGTCCCAAACATGGCATACATCCCAAAATATTGTATAAATCTCTAAAATACGGAATATCATATGACTTCAAATCAAATACGCGACTTGATAGTCGCTACGGCACGGACCTAGTCACAATCCCTACCGGTGCCCGCCCACACGCCCGTCACCTAGCATGTGCATCATCTCATTTATCAAAACAATACAAAATACTGAGGTTTCATACCCTTAGGTCTAGATTTACGTTCGTTACTTACCTCAAACCGGATGAAAACTACACCGTGATGCCTTTTCCCCTCGACTCGACCTCAACGCGCCCCAAATCTAATCAAAACAGATTCATATCATCAAAATATGCTAAAGGAACAAAGCCCACTTGAAAATAACTAATTTACATCAACAAATCCGAAATTGGCCAAACCTGACCCCCGAGCCCACATCTCGTATTCTGATAAAAATCACAAAACTAAAATCCTTACGCTCTCACGAGTTCATACATACAAAATACATCAAAATCGGACCCCAAATGGCCCCTCAAATCCCAATTTATACTTTCCAATTTCAATCCCTATTCTCCCAAATTTCTCCACTAAAACATGATTAAACAATGGAATAATCGTCATAAACACAAGATACAAGTTCCAAGTAGCTTACCTTACTAAATACACTTGATTCCCCCTTGAAATCCCAGCTCTAAGCTCTAAAATCCGTCAAAAATGATGAAGAAATGAGTGAAAATTCGCGAAGGCAACCTTATACAGGTTCTTCCCAGCACTCTCACACCTGCGACCCCATGCTATGCACCTACGGAAAATCCCTCGCAGGTGCGGATTCTCACTTAAAGCCAATATCCGCATCTGCGGTCTTCTACACGCACCTGCGGGCCCAGGTGCGAGCCAACCTCCGCACCTGCGCTCCCAGGCCAGGCTCCCTACTACCGCATCTGCGCAAGGTCTTCCACACCTGTGCCTTTGTACATGCGGCTCCCCGTCCGCAGGTGCGGCCACACCAGGAAGCCTGCACCACCAGCAAATTTTGCTGCATTTCCAACTCCCAACCTTCCGAAAATCATCCGAAATCAATCCCGAGCCTCTCGGGGCCTCAACCAAATAACAAGACATACATGGATATACCAACGTAGTCGAACCCTCAAAACACTCAAAATAACACCAAAACACCAAATCGAATCCTAAATTCAAGTTTAAGGATTTCTAAACTTCCGAAATTTGCCAAGATGGCGAAGCCACCCAAACCACGTCCGAACGACCTGAAAATTTGTACTCACATCCTAAATGACACAATGAACCTGTTCCAACTTCTGGAATTCCATTTCGACCCGATAGCTAATTTTCCACTGCCGACCGGAAATCGCCAAACATCCAATTTCGCCAATTCAAGCCTAATTCTACTCCGTACCTCCGAATGACATTCCGAACACACTCCTAAGTCCCAAATAACCTAATGAAGCTATCCGAGCCATAAAAACCACATTTTGAGATCATTTACCTATAAGTCAACTTCCGGTTGACTTTTCCAACTAAATCACCAACTTAAGAGACTAAGTATCTCATTTCTCTCCACAACCACTTCGAATCTGAATCAATCAACCCAACGCAACACAAAAGAGCTGAACCATACAAGAATAAAGCAGAAATGGAAAAAATAAGGCTAAACTCTCGGAACGACCGGCCGAGTCGTAACACATTAGAGACAATTATCTTTAAGCAAAAAATAATAATTGTATAATACATATTAGAAAGACATACATCATAATTTACAACTGAAGATAGTATAGACTAATAATCGTACATGATATATTGTAAATAAAAATCAAAAGTGACAATCACAAATAAATTTATTTTTGCAGATATCGATATTATCATGAGTTTATGGTAAGGAATGTGGCATATTAACTTTTTTTTACAGAAGTGTTCACTTCCTCCTTATTTTAAATTGCTATGATTTTAATACTCTTAGAAGCTTTAATCCTAAGATAATTTTGGTAAAAGAATACTAATCCGAAATTAACATTAATTGGTGATATTTTATTCGGTTGTGGTAAAAAAATACTAAATCTAAAATAAGATTAATTCTAGAAAATTTAAGATTAGACTTGTATCATACGATAATTATGATAGGAGTAAAAGAATACTAAACCTAATAATATTAATTGTTTATTTTTATTTTCTTTTGGTTTTGAAATTTTGGGAAACAAAAAAAAATCTCCAAAACCTTAACAGGAGACATTTAATACTCCCAAGTCCTAAAGGTAAATGGAGTTGACAGTGAACGAATTGTCCTAGTGAATTGGAACTAAAAAATCAAGGCTTTATATAGTAGGAAAGCTATTAAATTACGATTCCTAAATAGTAGGAAATTAATTAAATGATTATTTCTAAATAGAAGGAAAAATTATCAAATTATTATTTTATCCGGTGTGAATTCTATTTTAATAGGGTAAAAAAGACGAACGATACTGCGCTAAGAGTCTTCGTGCTTTTAATATAGTATAGATAGTATCTATGAACATGTGTTGCACGTTAATAATGACACGTAATGATTTAAACATTTATTGATATGAAGGACAATAAAATTTAATTAATGAGAAATTCTTTACGTATAATAATATAAAAATCATCTAAATGCCGAAATAATATTATATTAGCATAATACATCAATTTAAAATAAAAGGACATCATCAAAACTTACACAAAAGATCATTTTTGTCATATTAGTTAGATAATTATATATTATAGTTTAGAAGTATTAAATATGATGATACCTTAACGAACAATTCTTTGTGGACAATATTTTTTTTGTGTATGTTTCCTCCTGATGCGTTGGTTGCTCTTCCTTACCCAGAACTCTTGTTGTCGATCTTAATATTCCTCTTGAAAGTGCAACATACAATTGTTCTTGCAAGAAAACTTATTTGTGGTAAATATAGTTCAATATTTAGGATGTTTGCCCTTGTGCTTTATTTACTATATTTGTAAAACATAAACATACTAAAAATTATTTTCACATAAATTTAAAAGAATATTTCTTAGTTTCGAACGACGAAAGTTGAATTCATGGATACGAATATATTTAGAAGCACATTAACCAGTATCATAATTTTTGCATGTATGACGTTATTGTCAAAACTTTTATATACCACTTGTGTGCTATTACACATATTATTCGGCGTATCTAAGTTTTTCAGTAGCATGACATGCATATTTTTCTTCAAAATTAACTTATATACAATGGAAGATCAATTTTAACTTAGTCTATTATATATGCGGTGAAACTAACATACGTAAGAAATAAGAAGTGACAACAAACATGTATGGTAGAAAGCCATTTGGTATTAAAGTATTTAAGTATTCTTCTTGGTAGAAATTATTTGGTATCATTTTCTGCTGAGTCAAAAACTGAAATTTTGTTTTTACTATAAAATATTGCAAACTTTTTATTTAGTTGATCAACATATTCATTTCTGCTGGCTAAGTGTCACGACCCGAATTCCCAACCTTAGGGATCATGATGGCGCCTAAGACCACATTTGCTAGGCAAGCCAATGTTAGAATTCGATTAGCTATTTTACTTTGATTATTTTCTTCCACCCAATAAAACAAATTTAGAGTAAATGAAATCTAATGATTTACGGCGAATAACATTCCAAAAATAAAATGATAAGCAAATAAATAAATCGAGCCACGAACTAAATATATAAAACTCTAAAACTACCCCAGGGTCTGGTATCACAATTCACGAACTTCTAAGAATACTACAAATAATGGGCTGAAAGAAATAATATATCTGTTTTGAGTAAAATAAAACAGTCTCTATAAAGCTAGGAGAAGACTCAAGGAATCTACGGACGCCAGCGGATATACCTCGTGTCTCCAAATGATGAATACGACTACTAAGATCTCCTAACACTGTCCGGTACCTGGATTGGCACAAAAGAGTGCAGAGTGTAGTATCAGTACAATCGACCCCATGTACTGAGTAAGTGCCGAGCCTAACCTCGACGAAGTAGTGATGAGGCTACGGCGGGGCATTAACAATATAACATGTGAACAATATAAAATAAGAAAAAAAGGTAATTCTAAAATAAACAAACAATAACTGTAGAACCAATTTAAAATAACTTAGCCACTTTTCCAGGTCTCAGCTATAACCAATTCTCACGTAAATTTCCTAATTTCCAAAATTTAACTTTAAAATAAAAGTAGTGCAAAATTATGAAAAATAGTAAAGTAAAACAGTAAGTTCTCAAATCTTTATTTTTTTGAAAATCATTAAAACATAAGTGTCCTCCCTTATTGATCATTGTTTCGGCGTGCAACCCGCTCCCACCTGTCCACCCTTATTGCTCCTCCCTATATACATCACCCTTATTGCTCCTGTTGCGGCGTGCAACCCGATCCCACCTGTCCACCTTTATCACTCCTTGTTGCGGCGTGCAACCCGCTCCCACCAGACATATCATATAACTTTATTTATGAAAACTCTCACAATTCAAGCCAAGCCTTTCACAACATTATTGTCTCAACAAATATAAACAAGAAACTGTATTTTCTCATAAACTTCATCAATATCATCTCAAAATGAAACCAACAGGAATATACATATTTCGTAAAACAATGTCAACCCTCTCAACATTTATGTACCACAATGAAACCAAGGGAACAACCAACAGTTTCCAAAAATAGTTGAACCAAGACTTATCAACAAGTTAACAAAGCCAAGTAGTCATAGAAACATCAATGAGCATAAAACAATTAAACCATGAATTAAATAAATTGGAAACGGAGAAGGGATCATGTTTAACAGATAATTTGGTGGTGCATAGATACTCGTCAACTCACCAATACACCACACACATGCAAATTCATATAGCATTTAAGTGGAGATTCCTATTCCCTCAAGTCAAGGTTAAACCAAGAACTTACCTCAAATTCGCAGGCCACTCACTGCTCAATTATAGCTTTTCCTTTTGAATTCACCTCCAATACACTCGAATCTAACCATAAGTAATGCTAAAGGAACTAACTTTACTGAAAATTATAATTTTCCTAAGTTTTCTAAAAAAAAAGTTAAAACCCGACACTTGGCCCGCGTGGTCCAAACTCGGGGTTCAGACCAGATTATGTTTACCCATTCACCCCCGAGCCCGAATATGCAATTAGTTTCAAAATTTGACCTTAATTCTAGGTAAAGATTCAATTTTTACAAAATTCTCTAATTCTACCCAAAACCTTAATTTTTACCATGAAAATCCTTGATTTTTAATTTAAAAGTGATGAAAAACATTGGGTAATTGAAAGAGTAGAGTTTAGAATTGATTACCTACACTTTGGGGATGAACTTTGGTGAAGAAAATCGTCCTTAGGGCTTGGTATTTTGAAAAATAGTGAAAGAAAGGGTTTTGTCCGTGTTTAACAGTGAATTTATATACCTGGACAGGCCTTCATCGCATTCCCGTGGGCCTGCCTGCGTTCGCATAGGGTAATGGGCCAGTGGCCTACACGTTCGCGTTTCCGGTCTTGCGTTCGCGGAGCTTTAGCTCCTCAGGCCTTCGCGTTCGCGGTCACTAGTCCGCGTTCGCATAGTGTAAGACCAGCCCCCTCCCCCAAGCCCAGTAACACATCACGATCGCGGAGGGGAGGGTGCGTTCGCATAGAACAAAAAGGGCCCAGCGTACTGTACTCTATGCGTTCGCGATAGAGGTAACGCGAATGCGAAGATATTAAATAACTGGACACCAAAAAGCAACAAAAACCTACAATTCTTTTGTGTAAAACATTCCGTGGCCTATCCGAAACTCACCCGAGCCCTTGGGGCTCCAAACCAAACATGCACGCAAGTCTAAAAACATAATACGGACTTGCTCGTGCGATCAAATCATAAAAATAACATGTAAAACTATGAATTAAACCTCAAAACTCATCATTTTTCTCAAGAACACTTAAAGTTCACTATTTCTCAATCGGACGTCCGAATCACGTCAAATAAATTTCGATTCTCACCAAATTTCACAGGTAGGATGTAAACATCATTACAAACTTGTATCAAGCTCTGGAATCAAAATACGGGCCCGATATCAACGGTTTCAAACATTAATTCATTCCTGTATTTCATTAAGAATCCAAGAAAATAATTTCTTTCAAAAATTAATTTTTAAGGCTAGGGACCGCGAAATCTAATTTCGGGCATACGCCCAAGTCCCATATTTTACTGCAGACCTCCCGGATCGTCGGAACACATATCCGGGTCCATTTACTCAAAATGTTTACTCAAGTCAACTAAAACCAAACTTTAAATTCTAAAAATTAGTATTTCTTATATTTTCACATAAGCTTTCCGATTTCACGCCTGGACTGTGCACACAAATTGAGGTAGTTAAAATTAATATTTTTATGGCTAATAAGCCTAGAACGGAGTCTTAATTCATCAAATGACCCCTTGGGTCATCACAATCTCCACCTCTAAAACAAACGTTCGTCCTCGAACGGACATAGAAGATTACCTGAATTGGCAAACAAGTGGGGGTATCTACTCTGCATGTTTGACTCAGACTCCCAAGTAGCTGCCTCAACAGGGTGACCCCTCCACTATACTCGAACTGAAGGGTAACTCTTTGATCTCAACTGAGGAACTTGCCGATCTAGAATGGCTACCAGCTCCTTCTCATAAGTCAAATATTTGTCCAATTGGAAAAAGCTAAAATCTAACACGTGGGACGGGTCACCATGACATTTCCGGAGCATAGACACACGAAATACCAGATGAACTAAGGATACCCTGGAGGCAACGCAAGTATATAAGCTACCTCCCCCACTCTATCAAGAATCTCAAATGGCCCGATATACCTAGGGATCAACTTACCCTTCTTCCCAAATCTCATCACACCCTTCATGGGTGATACACGAAGTAATACTCTCTCTCCAACCATGAATGCCACATCACGAACCTTACGGCCGGCATAACTCTTTTGCATGGACTATGCTGCACGAAGCCGATCCTGCATAATCTTGACCTTATCTAAGGCCTCTTGAACTAAGTCTGTACCCAATAACCGAGCCTCTCTCAGCTCAAACTAACCAACTTGCGATCTACACCGTCTACCATATAATGCCTCATAGGGAGCCATCTAAATGCTCGACTGATAACTATTATTATAGGCAAACTCCGCTAACGGCAAGAACTGATCCCAGGAACCTCCAAAGTAAATAACACAAGCGCGGAGCATATCCTCTAAAATCTGAATAGTACGCTCGGACTTCCCGTTCTTCTGAGGATGAAATGCAGTGCTCAACCCACTTGGGTAACCAACCCTTGGTGATTTTCCCTCCAAAAGTGCGAGGTAAACTGTCACGACCCAAAATCCCACCTTCAGGCCGTGATGGCGTCTAACGTTGAACCCACTAGACAAGCCAACGTTCAGATTATTACATTTATTTCTTTATTATAGACAATTGAAATAATAGTGCTAAGCTAGAACAGTTATAACTAGAAATGCGGAAGATAAGAAATTCAACAACTTAAATAATAAAACTTACGAAATTTTCTTAAATACACCCCTAGAACTAGTATCCCAATTTCACGGACAGTCTAAGATTTACTAAAAACATGAGTCTTAAATAAACAAGTGTAGCTGTTTAGAAATACAAGATAAGACAGAAGGAAAGAAATAGATGGTGACGCCAAGGGCTGCAGACGCCTGCAGGACTACCTCGGTGTCGCCGTGGACTAAAGGATACTCTCTTGTTCAATGTCCAATGGGTCTGGCTCCGTAATCTGCACAACATAAAGAAGTGCAGGTGTAGCATCAGTACAACCGACCCCATGTACTGAGTAAGTGCCGAGCTAACCTCGGTGAAGTAGTGACGAGGCTAGGACACGACAAATAACGAATACCTGTACAGTTCAATAATGTAATAAAGAAGTAATGACAAGAAATAACAGATAAGCACAAAATGGAGCTATCACGCTGGGGAAAATTGGCAACAATTCACTGAAATGATAGAATACGATAACAATTGGAATGCATAAATAACAACAGGAATTAACAATTCTGAACAAGTAAATAAACAGAAATGGCACGGCATGTCCCCTCGTGCTATAACCTCACCAAAAACACTCGGCATGGAATGTCCCCTCGCGCATAAATAAATAATCACTCAGCACGGAATGTCCCCTCGTGCAATAAATAAATAAACACTCGGCACAGAATGTCCCCTCGTGCAATAAATAAATAAATAAACACTCGGCACATAATATCCCCTCGTGCAATAAATAAATAAACACTCGGCACAGAATGTCCCCTCGTGCAATAAATAAATAAATAAACACTCGGCACATAATATCCCCTCGTGCAATAAATAAATAAACACTCGGCACAGAATATCCCCTCGTGCATAACCTCACAAACACTCGGCACGGAATGTCCCCTCGTGCAATAAATAAATAAACACTCGGCACAGAATATCCCCTCGTGCATAACCTCACAAACACTCGGCACGGAATGTCCCCTCGTGCAATAAATAAATAAACACTCCGCACGGAATGTCCCCTCGTGCATAACATATATAAAATCAACAATTTGGTAGGAAAATTCAATAATAAGAATATTAAATGCATAGAAATGGCGAACAATAATTGTACCGTTCCAACAAGGAACACAACTATAACCAATATCACTCAGAAGTACAACTGAACAAATAATCCTCAACCGAACGAATAATTAATAATATTCTAAATCATGAATTACCCTCAGACACATAACCTTCAAAGTGACAATCATTTCATAACACAGAGAATATCAACAAAAATCACATAGATCACGAAATTCGACTCACGGGCATTCTTGACCACAACACATAGGTACTCGTCACCTCACCTATACGTTGGACATAAATCATCACATAGCAAATAGGACTCAATACCTATTCCCTCAGCTAAGGTTAGGACAAACACTTACCTCGACTCCAAGAATCCAAATCAAGCCTCTAGCACCGCTTTTCCTTTCGATCTCGACTCCGAAACAATCGTATCTAGACATAATTGACTCAAAAAATCACTAAATGCTAACCAATTCAATTCCAAAGCATAATTATAGAATTCCCAACATTCTTCCCAAAATTCCAAAAATCACCTCCAGCCCGCTTGGTCAAAACACGAGATTCGGACCAAAATCCGATCACCCATTCACCCACGAGCCCGAATATATAATTTATTTTGAAATCCGACCCCAAAATGAGGTCAAATTCCCAAATAATTAAAAAGCCCTAACTCTATCCAAATTCCTAATTTTCTACCTTAAATACCATGTTTTTATGCCTAAAATCTAATGGGTGTTAATGAAAATGGAAGAAAACAAGGTTAGAATTATTTACCTAAGAGGTTATGGTGATGAAGCTCTTCAAAAATCGCCTATGGGGTGTGGAGAAGAAGGATTTTATGAAAAAATGGCAACATTCCCGTATAAATGTTCTGTTTTGGGACAAAATAAATCACTGGGCGAATTTGTCTTACGCGGTCGTGACATGCCTACTGCAATCGCGTAGAGTACTAAACTTGGCCCATCGCGATCGCGGCCAAGAGACCGCGTTCGCGTAGAGTACTAGCTACCCAGACCCTAGCCCCCATTTGCACTACGCGTTCACGTGAGTCCCTTCGCGTTCGTGTGGAGCACTGGCCCCCAGGCTCCGCGATTGCGACCAAGGATCTGCGTTCGCGTAGGGTAAAATCCTGCCCCTACCTATTTTCACATCGTGATCGCCGCGCTCGCGAAGGTCTAAGACCTAAACACCAGAAACCAACATTTGACACCATATTTATTTCTAAGTTTTTGCACCCCGACACCTACCTGAAACTCACCCGAGCCCTCGGGGCTCCAAACCAATTATGCACACAACCTCAAAAATATCCTACGAACCTAATCGTGTAATTAAATCACCAAAATAACATCATAAACATCGAATTAAACCTCAAAATCAATGAAATTCTTTAAACTTCCAAAATTTCTAAATTTTCCATTTTCGATCCGAATCACGTGAAACTAAGTCTGTTTCCCACCAAATTTCACAGATAACATATATAAGACATATTGCACATGTTCCGGGCTCCGGAACCATAATACGAGCTCGTTATCACAGGTTTCACATCAAATCTCATTTTCAAAAACCTTTATATTTTTGAGAAAATAATTTTCTTCAAAAATTCATTTCTCGGACTTGGCACCTTGGAATTCGATTCTGCGCATACGCCCGAGTCCCATATTTTCCTACGGACCCTCCGGGACCGTCAAATCACGGGTCCGGGTCCGTTTACCAAAAATGTTGACCAAAGTCAACTTTACTTAAATAATTAATACAAAATCATCATTTTATCAATTTTCCACTTAACGGCTTCCCGGCTACACGTACGGGCTACACACGCACATCGAGGTGAGATAAAAGGAGGCTTTCACAGTATCGGAATATAGATTTAGCTAAAATTACACGGGATGACCTTTTGGGTCATCATATAATCTTCGTACCTTGATCAGAAATGATAGACACGGGCACACCGTGAAGGCGAACAATCTCTCGAATATATATCTATGCCAACCGCTCCAAAGTGTAAGTACTTGCCACTGAAATGAAATGTGCTGATTTAGTCAACCTATCCACAATAACCCAAAAAACGTCGAACTTCCTCTGAGTCCGTGGGAGTCCAACAACGAAGTCCATAGTGATATGCTCCCACTTCCACTCAGGAATCTCTACCTGCTGAAGTAAACCGCCGGGTCTTTGATGCTCATATTTTACCTGTTGGCAATTCAAACAACGAGCCACATAAGCAACAATATTCTTTTTTATCCTTCTCCACCAATAGTGTTATCGCAGGTCCTGGTAAATCTTGGCAGTACCCGGGTGAATAGAATACTTAGAACTACGAGCTTATTCAAGAATCAACTCACGAAGGCCATCAACGTTAGGCACACATATACGACCCTGCATCCTCAAAACTCCATCATCTCCACCTGTAACCTTCTTGGCACCACCATGCCAAACTCTTTCCCTAAGGACCATCAAGTGCGGGTCATCATCCCGCCGATCTATGATACGCTCGAATAAGGAAGACCGAGCAACTGTACAAGCTATGACATGGCTGGGAGAAATATGCAACCTCACGAACTGATTAGCCAATGTATGAATATATGAAGCTAACGGTCTCTCACCAACTGGAATACATGCAAGGCTGCCCATACTTACTGCTTTCCTACTCAATGCATCGGCCACCACATTGGCCTTCCCCGGATGATACAATATAGTGACATCATAATCTTTCAATAACTCTAACCATCTCCTCTGTCTCAAATTAAGATCCTTTTTCTTGAAAAAGTATTGGAGGCTACGATGATCCGTGTAAACCTCACATGGCATGCCATAAAGATAGTGCATCCATATTTTCAATGCATGAACAATGGCTGCCAACTCTAAGTCATGGACAAGATAATTCATCTCATGAATCTTTAATTACCGAGACACATATGCTATCACCCTGCCCTCTTGCATCAATACCGCTCCCAACGCAACACGAGAAGCATCACAATATACCGTGAAGGAACCTAAGTCCGATGGTAACACCAACACCGGTGCTGAAGTCAAGGCCGTCTTGAGCTTCTGAAAGCTCGCCTCGCACTCGTCTGACCATTTAAATGGAGCACCTTTCTGAGTCAACTTGGTTATTGGGGCTGCTATAGATGAGAACTCCTCCACAAAACGACGTTAATAGCCCGCCAAACCCAAGAAACTCCCGATTTTCGTGGCTGAAGTGGGTCTAGGCCAGTTCTTGACTGCCTCTATTTTTTTTAGGATCAACCTGAATACCCTCAACTGATACGATATGACCCAAGAAAGCTACTGAGTTCAACCAGAACTCGCACTTTGAAAATTTAGCATGCAACTGACGATCTCTCAAAGTCTGAAGCGTTATACGGAGATGTTGTTCATGCTCCTCCCGATTGTAGGAGTATAGAAGAATATCACCAATGAACACAATTACGAAGGAACCCATATAAGGCTTGAAAACTCGATTCCTCAAATCCATAAAGGCTGCTGGGGCATTAGTCAAGCCAAAAGACATCACCAAAAATTTTTAGTGACCATACCTTGTCCGAAAGGCTGTTTTCGGAACATCGGACACCCTAATCTTCAATTGATGGTAACCCGATCTCAGATCAATTTTCAAATACACACTGGCACCCTGAAGCTGATCAAATAAATCATCAATTCTCGGCAATGGATACTTATTTTTGATAGTAACTTTATTCAACTGCCGGTAATCTATACACATTCTTATCGATCCATCCTTCTTCTTTACAAACAAAACTAGTGCACCCAGGGCGAGACACTAGGCCTGACAAAACCCTTATCAAGCAGGTCTTGCAACTGTTCTTTCAATTCTGGTGGGGCCATCCAGTATAGAGGAATAGAAATGGGTTGAGTGCTCGAAGCAACATCAATACAAAAATTGATATCCCTGTCTGATAGCATCTCCGACAGGTCTGCAGGAAACACTTCGGGAAACTCCCGAACAATAGGCACTGACTCTATTGAAGAAATCTTGGCATTAGAGTCACGGATATGAGCCAAATAAGCCAAACATCCTTTCTCAACCATGCGGCGAGCCTTTGCATAAGAAATCACTCTGCTGGGAGAATGACCAGGAGTCTTTTTCCATTCTAACCAAGGCAATCCCGACAAAGCTATCTTGGCGGGACAGTCCAATACAGAATCATAAGGTGACAACCAATCCATGCCCAATATAATATCAAAATCGACCATGTCAAGAAGAAAAAAGTCTACACTAGTTTCAAGACCCTCGATAATGACTACGCACGAACGATATACATAATCTACAACAACAGCATCCCCCATAGGCGTAGACACATAAACAGGAACACTCAAGGAATCGCGGGGTACAACCAAATACGAGGCAAAATCGGATGACACATAAGAATAAGTAGACCCGGGATCAAACAAAACTGAAGCATTTCTACTGCAAACTGAGATGATACCTGTAATGACAGCATCGAAGGACTCCGCCTCAGTCCTAGCTGGGAATGCATATAATCAGGGCTGGGCCCCTCCACCCTGAACTACGTCTCTAGGAGGACCTCTAACAGGTGGACCTCTACCTCTAGCAGGCTGGCCTCCACCTCTAGCGACCTATCCTCCACCTCTAACAACCCGACCCCTGCCTCTAGCTACCTGACCCCTACCCCTTGCTGGCTGGGCAGGTGGTCCTGTACCTGGTGTCAGAACTATGGCACGAGAACCCTGGTACTGATGCTGATTACCCAGAAATTTCGGAAAAGCTCTCTGAATATGCCCATATTCACCACACTCAAAACATCCCTCCTGATATGAAGATTGACCCTGACGAGCCGGCTGACCACGATAATAACTGTGCACAGGAGGTGCTCTGGTAGGAGCTGAAGGAGCACAGTAGACTTGCTGAGCGGAAGGATGCATATAAGAACCACGACCACCTGAAGTACCATGTAAAGCCTGAAGTGCTGAATGAAATGGCCTGGAAGACTGGCCTCTGCTAAATGAAATCCCTCCAGATGAGGCACCACTGAAACCACCGGAATGGCGAGGTATCTTGTCAGACCCCTGACCTCCCATCCCGAGAACCGACTCAACTCTCCTAGCCATATTAGCTGCATCCTGAAAAGAAATCTCGGTCCCTGTGTCCTTGGATATCTTCAAACCGATAGGTTGAGCAAGGCCCTCAATAAACCGCATGTCCCTCTCTCTCTCTCTCTCTATATGGGAAATAAGAGAATATCATGTCTAGCCAACCCCACAAAAAAATTCTCATACTGGGTCACAGTCATGCTGCCCTGCTGAAGTCGCTCAAACTGACGACGCTTCTCCTCTCGAGTGGTAACAGGCAAGAACTTCTCCAAAAAGAGATGTGAGAACTGATCCCAAGTCAGAGCAGGTGACCCAACTGGTCTAGTCAACAAATAGTCCCTCCACCATTTCTTGGTGGAACCAGTCATCTGAAAAGTAGCGAAATCGACCCCATTGGTCTCCAAAATATCCATATTACGCAATACCTCATGACAACTATCCATATATTCCTGAGGATCCTCTGAAGTCTTACCACTAAAATACACAGGAAATAGCTTAATGAAACTGTCCAACCTCCATAAAGCATTGGTGGACATAGCTACCCCATCAACAGGCAGCACTAGAGCAACTGGCTGAATTACCCCAACTGGATTTACTGCTTGGGTTTGAATCTGAGGAGTAGTCTAAACTGGAGTGTGGGTAGCAGGAGTCTGGACCCCTCCTTCAGCCTGAGACGCAGCTGCTGCAACAGGGAGTGCACCAGTCTGGGCTACACTCTCCATAAGGCCCACTAATCTAACCAAAGCATCCTGAAGTACCGGGGTAGTAATAAACCCCTCTGGGACCTGAGCTGGTCCCGCTCGAACGGTCTGAGCTGGAGCCCCCCGTCAATCTCAATCTGGGGCTCCGCAATTGGTGCTGCAGTATGAGCAACGTGCTGAGTCCTGCCCTTTCCTCGGCCTCTGACGTGGCCTCGGCCTCTGCCCCTAATAGGAGCTGCTACTGCTGGAAGATTGGATTGTTGGTTAGCGAATGAAGAAGCACGTGTTCTGGCCATCTGCGAGAGAGTAGAAGAGTTCAATCAGTATTTTTCTGAGATATCAAGAATCGCACGACATATTAGAAATCAAAATTGAGTTTGTTCCTAACTTCATAGCCTCTGGGAGATAAGTACAGACGTCTCCGTACCGACCCCTCAGACTCTATCAAGCTTGTTCGTGAATTGT
>ML372360.1:0-55038 GCA_005239525.1 Nicotiana knightiana
GCGCCCACTGGGGGTGTACAGACTCTGGAGGGGCTCCTACAGCCCAAGCGCTATATTTGTTGCAGCGTGCAGTACGATCCAATATCTATATTTCTACGGCGTGCAACCCGATCCATATATAACATATATTGCTGCAGCGTGCAGCCCGATCCATACATAATATATATTGTTGCGGCGTGCAGCCCGATCCATAACTATCCTCACATACTCGGCTCTCGGCCTCACTCACTCATCCTCACAAGCCACTCGGGCAATTTATCTCAACCCACGGGACTCAGCCCTAAATACCTCTCATAGTTTCAAAACAGTGTGATAACAATGAAAATAACAACAAGTAGAAAACATGACTGAGTTCGCAATTATTCTATCAGGATAGTGTGAGAATAGTGTAAAAGTACCTCTGAGGGTCTAAACAGGTCGGCACAAGGCCCCAAACATGGCTCACAGCCCATAAACAAGTATAAATTTCTAAAATACAGGATGTCGTAAGGTTTCAAATCTAATACTCGGCTTAATAGTACCTACGGGACGGACCAAGTCACAATCCCTATCGGTGCATGCCCACACGCTCGTCACCTAGCATGTGCGTCACCTCATTTACCAAAACAATATAAAATACCGGGGTTTCATACCCTCAGGTTTAGAGTTACAATTGTTACTTACCTCAAAACAGCCCAAAAACTACTCCGTGGTGCTCTTGCCGCTCGAATCGGCTCCCAAATGCTCCGAGTCTATCAAAAAATCAGATCAATAACATCAAAATATGATAGGGAGACGAACCCCAATCGAAAACTATCAAAATTAGGCACAATTCCCGAAATTGGCCAAACCCGACCCCCTGGGCCCACATCTCAGAAATCGATAAAATTTATGCCAAAATTATCCTCATCCTCCCACAAGTCTATGCATATCAAGAACACTGAAATCGGAGTCCAATTGACCCCTCAAATACCCATTTTAAGGTCTCTTAATCTCGAGCCCTAATTACCCATTTTGCACTGATTTTTCCTTAATTTTTCACCACTAATTAGACCTTTTATCACATATAAATGAGTTATGAAGTCAAGAATATTACCTCCAAGTGATTCCCGTTTGGTTTCCTCAAAAATCTCTCTCTAAAGCTTCAATCCCGTTCACAAATGGTGGAAAAATGAGCAAGGGCCGCGGTTTGGGCTATTGAAACACTGCCCAGCTTTTGCAACTACACTGTGCGTTCGCGTAACTAGGGGTGCGTTCGCGAAGCACTGGCTTTCCTCCCTCTGTGCGATCATGTCCACCTAACCGCGTTCGCATAGAGTAACCAAATATCCCCTGCCACACGTGCCCACACTGTGCGATCGCAATAAGCCTCACGCGACCGCACTGCTCTACCTTCTCCCACTACGCGATCGCGGACCAATAGTGGCGATCGCATATAACAATTTCTGCTGCCTCACCAACAAACCTATGCGATCGCAATCCCATCATTGCGACCGCATATAAGGAAACCATAACCAATAAAATACAGCAACAACAACAGTCCTTTTAAGGCCAAACACACTCTGTTAACTACCCGAAACACACCGAGGCCATCGGGACCTCAATCAAACCTACCAACACACCCCATAACATCATTCAAACTTATTCGAGCCTTCAAAATACCAAAAATAATGCAAAATCACCAAAATCACATCAAATTAAGCCTATGAACTTTGAAACTTCTAAATTCCGCCAATGATGCCGAAACCAACCAAAACACGTCTGAATGACCTGAAAATTTGCACACATATCCAACATGACATAAATAGGCTAAGCAGCATACGATAAAGCAGAAACAGGGGAAACGGGGAAAATTTCACGGAACGACCGGCCGGGTCGTTACAATTAATCAATTGAATACTTCATAAACTTATGTAACACTAGTAATAAAACACTCCAAAGACTCTGCCGAGCGCGTAATCATCCTTGTGACAATCAAGTCAATTTCCTAAAATGCTCAAAATAATAAGATATGCATTCCACTGAATAGAATACTTATACAAAACACACGACCTCAAATATCCATGCAAGAGATAACCCACCAGCTCGATTCAAATCAACACCTCCTCATGACCCACCACAGTCACAACAACTGGGCAACCAATTAATCCCGCTGATTCTACACTCATCAACAAGATATAAGAATCTTCTTCATCCCACAATGAAAAACTAGAAGATCTACCAACACATCAGAATCAAATCCTAGACAACCCATCGCGACAATAATCAAGCATCCACAGTCCTTCGTAGCCCATCCACAACATCATAAGCTGTCAGTGCACAATGATACTTGGTGCTTAGCATCACATATGGACAGATAGGAAGAATCAAAGTCACACATTCCAAGCTGAGACAAGTTCGCACGATACATAAATAAAGAAGGAAAGTTTCCTAAATGGACATCATCATACCGATGCGCAAGACTCTACTAGGCATTTGCTCAGGCCTTGTAGAACATATAAACCTAGTGCTCTGATACCAACTTGTCACAACCTAAAAACACCTATTTGTGATGGAACCTAACCCTAATTCTAGGTAAGCCAAACATAGAACAAGGAAACTCAATGATAGATTATTAATAACAAGAAATAAAAATGACGGAATCTTATACAACCTCCCAAGGACCGGTAGTAAAAGTCATGAGCCACCACGATTTAGATTTACAAAACTGATATAAAGAATACATACGATATATGTTTGAAGTTTACATAAACAGAGTTGAAATTCTAAACTACCATGAACAAGGAGTAGCTTGAATTTGGAAAGCAGGTACATCTTCATTACAAGGCTCCGTCTTCCAAAGCTACACAATTCTAAGATCTACATGAAAGGTGTATAAGTGTGGTATGAGTACAATCGACCCCATGTACTCGGTAAGTAACTTAACTAGCCTTAGTAAAGTAGTGACGAGGTTTTATGTTAAAAGGATACTCACTTGTTATTTTCACCTGTGCAGATGATAAGCAGAAGGATCAATACAAGAAAGATACACAAATAATCACGTAATAAATGAAACAAGAATACAAATGACAGAGGGCCCCAAAATATCATCACTTCTCAATCTCATAATACAATATGATAAAAAAATCTAAGACAAGAATAACCATAATATATGTTCTCCGTTGTGGCGCGCACCATGATACCATATCTATAACAAATATTATTGCATTGTGCAACCCAATACAAATTTGAATAAACACTATTGCAGCGTGCAACCCTATCCCATATATATAATAAAAATGGTTGTGGCATCCAACCCGATCTCAATATCAATAAACACTGTTGCGGGGTGAAACTCGACCCTAAATATACAGTAATATCATATGAAACCACAACAACAACCAAACACCGGATAAGTTCACAATGTAACACGGAGAAAGCGATCACGCAACATTTCAACGAGGTTATACAACTCAAATAAAGTAAGATGAGCAGACCAATATCAAAAGCTAGTCTATCGTATATAATGACAAGGATTCCACTTAGCATAACATACAACCTATCTAAAAGTCACCCAATCCGGTTAAGCAGAGGAGAGTAGGACATGAATCGAGTAAAGATGTTTGCCAAGTAAGAACACATAACAAATAAAGGCATTCAGTTTATGAAATCATCTAGCAAGTAAAAACGTGTAGCAAGTAAAGGCATTTAATAAATGATGGCATAAAGTAAGTAAAGCGTATAACAAGTGGAGACAAGCAGCAAGTGAAATCATGTAGTAACTGAAGACATATAGAAAGTTAAGTTATCTAACTAGTAAATCACGTAAAAATTAGAGGCATGTAATAGGTATGGGCTAACAACAAGTAAAGGCATGAATTCAAAAAGGACATGTACCAGAAGTAAATCAAGTAAAAGTGTAGGTGTAACAGTTTCAGACAAGGTAAAGTCATAGCTATAACGGTTACATGTCAAATGGAAAACACAGAGGTAACTATATAAAGAACTCAAATAGAAGATAGCTTACAAAACAGAAAACATTAGTAGAAACCAAAGAAAAGGGCATGTAAGTGTTTAACGGACGAGTGATCGCAACAAAATTCCAACTTCTTTTCTTTTCGCACGGTAATAACCAACAAACCAATCTTATTTCAAACCACACGCAAATACTCATCGTGCCAACATCATATCAACCGCAAGGAATTACCCATCGTCCCAAACATAGCCCTAAGGCCCCAATCATCATCTCTTACTACGAATAAAGAAGCTCAAACATGACAATAACATGTATAGATATAGGTTCCTGATACTACGATCAAGTTAAGCACACAAACAAATCTAAAAAATAGCACATTAAATCCTTTTAAGATGTCATATATTCTAACATAATTTCTATCGCATATAATTGAGTTTATTATTAATCGAATTAAATGAAGCATAGGTTAAGGGATCATCAAGTTCAACAAAGGTACAAAGAATCATATAATTTACCCCTCTCAATCATGGAAACCCTGACACATGCATATACGCTAGTCACCTCATATATGCATCACCCCCTCCCCCCCTCCCCCATGTGGCAAATAATATCAATTAGTAGGAAGAATTCTCCCAATAAAGTTAGGCAAGACACTTACCGCATTCTGGAACAATTTCCATAATTCAATACAATCTTCCTTAGAAGTAATCCTCAAAACGATCAAAACCTAGTCAAATATCAACTAATGAAGTCAAATAATTCTAAATAAAACATCCCAATCAATAAAGGTTCAATCTCGGCCAAAATTCCAAAAGTAAATAAAAGTTAACTCGTGTCCACATGGTCAAAATTAGAGATTCAAAACCAAATTCTGATTACCCATTTACTCCTGAGTCCGAATATAAAATTTATTTCGAAATACGACCTCAATTTGGGCAACTGATTCATTATCTAAACTGAGTCATGATCTGGAACACATGACAAACTTCAACTGTGTTCAAGAACTTTCACCACACATCAGAGGGCAGATCAGACTTGATCAATTAGATACTCCAGCTTTTAGACACAAAATCACAAATAGGTTCCATATGCCCACTCATAATGCCTCCACATCCAACTCTTCTAATGGATATGGATAAATTCAGGAGCCCATTACAACCTTCCCAACAGTCCAACAATCCAAGTTAAGAACACCTTGAACATGAGAAAGCATCAGTCTGGCATTATGAAGGAAAATACTACAGCAACAGTATGCATCAATAACCACCCATGTTCTGAACCCATTCCAATAACAGTGTACCACAATATTTTTACAAGAATCCCATTCCTGATCTCACTCCAGCTTACATTCCCGTACAACCCACCAACCCCACATCACACACACCATATAGACCAAACAGCTCACAAAGAAAAACCACAACTCCAGCCAACAATACACCAATCTCTACAAAACACACAACCATCTACCCAACAGCAGTTCCACAACCTCCCTCACCATAAATACTCACAACCTCCCTACTCTAACACCATACATCACATGACACCACCTATTCACAAAAAAACTTTCTCTTCCCCCACTAATCCAAAACAACACTGCAATTACAGAAGCAAGGACACCTAGTTTTTCCCTAACTTCGATTTTTCTTTTGCATGTATGTCCAGTGAAGGATTTCTAGGCCAATTGGCATATTATCAGTGGGTGGTATCAACACTTATGGTGTTCATCCTACTGAAAGTATGCCAATTGCCTAAACTATTTCATCACTGTGAATCTGATAAACAGGAGCATCAGAAGAAGGAAAATCACCTCATCCATGAGGTATTCTACCATCTCCAAGACCGTCAACAACAAGAGCCATACTTCATCTCCCACAATCAACAAAACTACCACCCATAACCCACAAGAACCTGGGGGGTAGTATTACAGTTCAAAACCAAACAAGGAAAGGAAACATTGGCCTGGTGTGATAGCCCTTTCTCAATGCTCAATCGCACACAACAATTGAAATGTTGCCTGAATACACCAACTTTCCAGCATGCCAACCTACACATACCTCTCCCAACTACCAACACACCCTCATCACCCTGAAACCAAATCATCACACTACTCTCAGAACACACAAAAACCTGATAGTAGATCTTTTTCCACTAACAAGTTTGTTTTCTTTTGCAGGCACTATGGATAGTTTCAGAGGATTGCTGCAGTTAGAAGGTGTGGTATTAGCATCTATAATGCTCAGTCCCTTGCAAAAGCGTCAATTCTTCTGGGCCTATCAGAAGGGCAATCTCAAAATAGCTCACCTACAGTCACACATGAGACACAAGATCCATAAGCTTCAGCAGGGGTCACATACCTCCAGATATAACAACAACAACAACAAGAATAACAATGAAGACCAAGTTTGGACAAATTAGAAACTAAGCAACTACACACCCAAGATGTCATCTCTTCTGTTTTCTCACCAGCAGCAACTGTATACAAAGCAAGCTGCATTTATTGCAGAGGTTCCATAGGAAAATGATAGGGATTCAGACCCTATATTTTCAACAAAATAAAGCCATCAGTTTCAAGCAGCAGAAGATCACATGCTGCATCAACAATACAAGTAGTCATAATTCATCTGCAAACACTGCAATATCCATGATATCTTGGATGATGGCAGTAGGAAAATGTTCACTCTTTTCTGTCAAAGTAACCAAGCAGAATCAACATACATGGCCATCTTCTGGGGTCCCTTTTGGTAACTTTCTTCAACTTGACTTTCTGAGGTTTCTCTGGCAAAAAATGTTGAATAATGTCTGGACCATGCTCATTTTTTGTCATACTCCATAGAAAGTTGTATATGGAAAATACACTTCCAACTAAGGTGCTTAGTAAAGTTAGGACCAATTGAGCCTTTTTTGTATAGTTGACCTAGACTTTTTTCACCATATTTTTGTATACCCAGTAGTCTACCAATGTTGGATAGACAACTGGAGTGTCTCCATAGGTCTAACTTCATATAGAAATTTAGGTCCATTTGGTTGTCCTCTTTAGATGATCAAGGATACAATCATCCCTTGGGAGGTAAGGTTTATATCCCTCTCCACTGTTGTAATTTACTTTATATTTATGAAAATTAACACTAGGCACAAGGCCTAGTGGACTTTGATTAAAAAAAAAAAATCTCAATTTTACTAAATCCCTAAATCCTACCCAAAATCCCAAATTTCTACCATGAGTTTCTTAAATTTGATGTTAAAAACTCAAGAAAAGTATTTAAAATTGATTGAAAACTAGTTAAATATTCTTACCAATGAATTTGGAGAAGAAAAAGTTCTTCAAAAATCACCTCTAGAGTGTTTGAAGTTGGAAAATGGTGTAAAATGAGCTAAGTCCCGATTTTCCCCTTTTTTACCCAGTTGCAGGTATCGCAACTACGAACTCTTGTTTACAAATGTGAACCACTAATCGCAATTGAAATCAGTGTCTGAGACTCATAAGTGTCACATATGCGAAAAATCCTACGCATTTGCGAAGGTCCATCACTCCGCAAATGCGAACAAGTTGCGAGACTCTTGCCGCATTTGCAAGTTTCCCAGCGTTCATAAATGTGGGTCCTTCTTCACAAATACGAAGTTCCCTAATCCCATTCCTCTTCACAAATGTGATCCATTGATCGCAAATGCGAGCCAGACCTCACAAATGCGAGATCTACAGGCTACACCAACAATATGCCTGAACTAGCATATCAATTTCAACCAAAACTTGTCTTAAACTCACCCGATCCCCTCGGGCTCCAAAAAAAAACATGCACACAAGTGTAATAAAATCCTACAAACTTGTTCGCCACCTCAAATCATCAAAATAACATTAAACAACAAGAAATCATCAAAAACCCGAGCCCCTCGGGACTCCGTCCGAACATGCCAACAAGTCCCAAAATATAACACAGGCCTACTCGAGGCCTCAAATCACATATAATAACATCAAAACCACGAATCGCACCTAAAACCAACTCCCGGTCATACTTATGAACATTCTAAATTTTAAAATTGCCAACTTTCGCCAAATGGTGCCGAAACCTTTTAGAAACATCCAAACACAAATTCGGAAATACGCCCAAGCCCAAAATCACTATCCGGACCTAAAAAACCGTAAAAACTCCAATCCGAGGTCAAATAAACAAAAGTAAAACTTGGTCAACTCTTTCAACTTCAGAACCATTCTTCCAAATCAATCCCGAATTACCCGAAAACCAATACCGATGATACACACAAGTCATAATACATCATACAAAGCTACTCATGCCCTCGAACCACCGAACGGAATGCAAATGCCCAAAATGACCAATCGGGTCATTATATTCTCCCCCACTTAAACATACGTTCGTCCTCGAAAGTGGCAATAGTCGTTCCAAATTCGTCAAATTACTGTATAAATTCACCATACACATACTCATGGGTGATCTCACGTCACCCCAATCCATATAAGCTTGATAACACAACATAACTTAAGATCCTCACTTTAAACTTAGCCCGTAAACCTTCAAATCAAATCTCTTATACCCGAAACCCATTACAAGACCCGATTCTCGCATCTTAACATTGCGCAAGTCTGAACAATCTATATCAAGTCAAAACCATAACTTAAGATGTAATCATATGATATACCACATAACCCAGATACCCATAGCAATAGCTTCCGACCATAATAGTTGCCCATTAATGAACTCGGTACTGGTAACAAACCTCATCTCAGCTAAAACCTTGTTCTGAACCTTTGTACACTACAAATGATGAAAGAAACACACAAAAACTCATAACCACTCATTAGGTCAATAAGTCGTGGAGCTCTCTTGCCCAACAAGAACCACTTCCCAGTCCAAAATCTCATCTCATACAGTGCAAGCATGATCGACCGTCAAGATACACCAATACCACCTGAAGCCACATATCATATAATCCGCATCCCAAACAGTCAACAACTCGGATATACTCAATGATGAAAGAAGATCCAAATGAGGGGACTGTTCCGCAAGCTCACAGATACCATCACAAGCACAAATCTACGTACCCATCACCCAAAGGAGAAAGAAAACACACTAAATCAATACAAAGGATCATACCCCAACATAACTCTGTTGCGATGCGTGACCCCATCCAAACACCGGTCCACATGAAATACCTCAAGCCGTAATGCTCAAAAGCAACAACCATAAGCAAATCCATAACAAACAGATGAACTGTATTACCATAACCATGAAAAATTGAATATCACAATATACCACAAACAGGAAAGACCATAACCAAGGCACAATCAACCATTCAACACCCCAAGATCCATCTCACTCAAATTCTGTTGAACCGCATCATATGTGCAAATATCCGATTGATCACAACCCCTTGTTGTATAAAAAAGTAACACCTAGAACATATCAGAACACGAACAAGCTCAACTCTAACCAATTGACACACACCCTCAACAATAGTATGTTGCGTCAACAAATTCGACCCGGTGTAGAATACACATCCTCATTAGGCCTACCAATGGGCCCCCAAGTCAACTCCAATCATCCACGAATAAATAATAACATTCCAAAAGTTCACAATAACCTAACCATAACACATACTATTAGCTGCCCAACTTGGACATACCTTCATAGTTCGCAACCAAGGAACAAATCTGCCTCTAAGAACCCTCCTAGTCCCCAAACCCCTAGAATACACGAATGCACCATATCCGATTCGAACTCCACCACTCGTACGACTAACACATCTCTCGTGCACAATCATCTCAGGAGAAATACTTCTATAATTTTTCCGTGCCACATAGCATAATATGAACATCAGTAGTCGATCAATCAGGCAATTACCTTAATATTAACCAAGCATTTGCAAGTCAAAACACAATGCGCCTTTATGAAATACACATTCTTATCAGGTGATATCGAACTAATGCTAGCATTCTTATAAACATCTGAAACCGTTTGTGCAGTCTGAAACTCATGACCTTCCTTTCGAAACTAAACCGTAAACTTGTACATGCAAATCTCAATCCCACATGATGCACCACCTCTATCTTACCGTCATATGAAAGCAAGAGAATCCCACTATCAACTCTAAGTCACAAGCAGAATACACAATGAGCCAGAAACCTTCCACTTGATCTCATCCAGGAGAAAATCACAACACGCAATAAACTCCCCATGCCTGTTGAAAATATCCAGCCCAAGCCGTGGTCGAAACCATTGAGAACTCTTCAAAACCTAGTATCACAAGACGAAGCCATTATAAATAGATCCCTCTAACTCAACTAAGTTACACATGTCGCCATACCCAAGAGTTATTGCCACAGAACACTAATAAAGCCTCGCAAAATCATAAGAACCAAAAGAACTAATCATATTCATAACCAAGTTGATCCAATCTACCACCAAGATGTCCTATTTCTCCAAGTTCCTTTTGAATCGCCTTACAGTTAACACTTCTCCTTTCTAGTACACCATGATCCTTACCCAAAGCTCACCACAAGAGATCCTACCATGAAACCATGTCATCTTAAGGCCCATTGGATGCTGTATTCCCTTTTAAGCACCCCAATATACCCATTCTGAAGAGACCTTCTATGAATCTGAAGATGTTTCCTTAACCTCTCTGATAGTGAAATGTAGAACCTCTAATGATACAAATATATCGCAAGCCTCAACAAACTTCAATGCAAATATCAGATCTTAGCCTTCAACAAATCTAGAAATTCCTCAAATACCACATATGAATCTTGAACCCGATTGAACCTCCATGGGAGTCATGGACCCCATTCATATCTCAAATGCACTGCCAAAACAAGCCGAACGACCTATGCTCCATTAGCACACAAACACCTCAAGAAGTACCTCATACCTCTAAGCAAACGAGTAAATCCCTACTCCACGCACTCTACCTCCACCACAAATAGCAAACTCAAAATCATTCCAAGATTTCCGATATTCCCATAAAGTATAATACATCATGCATCCATAAATTTCCTTACCCAAGTGATCCTCAAAATCAAACACTCAAGTCATAATCGATCCACAAGTAAGCCTCAGACCAAACTAATATAATACATAACCATGCAATCAAATCGTTGATAGCAGACACCTCCACTTCGCTCGAATCCATAGAACACGACATCTGATGAACACAATACCCTTAATCCATTATTGCCATAATCTTGCACTATAATTCAACTAAATCCTTCATAAGATCATGTAACAAAAATCGTAAAATACTTCAAAATTATCTACTAAGCTCACAATTATCCTCGTGATAGTCAATCCAACTTCCTCAAGCGATCCAAACTCAAAATGCAACACATGTAACCCATCGGTAGAAAGAAACTCTCCACATAATCATCATAAGAATCACACAACCTCAGAACATCTCGCAGGAGATAACCAACATGCTTAGTCTCAAATTGGCATCTCTCTATGCCTTTCATGACCACAACCACTATGCAATCGCTAATTCTTCCCGAGTCTGAACTCGTCCACAAACATAAGAATACTCTTCATTCCACATACAAACAACTGAAAGATCCCTAACATACTCGTAACTTAGGATTGTACAACACATCAAGACAAAAATCAAGCACCCAATAGTCTTTTTCACATCCCAAGCAAACTTTTATCGTCACATCTAAGCCATCTGAACACATCTCGCAGCCATATCATACTTATCATATAGCCATCCAGCCACTCATCGAGAAATAAATACCACTCACAGGGACACTGCTGAACATATAAGTCCAAAAGCACACACTTACATAACTTAAACTATTGAGCCCAAGCTGCGGTCTAAACCTGGCCTTAAGTCCTCCAGACGGGCCCATCACCGAAACACAGAAAAATATCTCGCACCTCATCCATGGAATCACAAGATGTCGATGCACAGTTGATACTGAGTGCTCACCTAACATACGAGTGAGTGGAAGAATTTCAAATAGGTACGCTTCAAGTTGAATCAATGACGCTCGATAAGGAAAGAAAGAAGGAAAATTTTGCTACATGCCCTGTAGCCTCTCAAAGATAGGTGTGTATGTCATCACACCGATCTGCATGACTCTACTAGACACTTGCTCATTACTCATGGAACCTATGAACCTAGAGCTATTATACCAATTTATCACGACCCAAAATTCACTAGTCATGATGGCACCTAAACCAACGCACTAGGTAAGCCAAATAATAATTTCACAATTTCCAAAGAAGATAAATAAGAACTCATTAAATGACATATATGAACTTCTATACATAATCCCAAGGATTGGTAGTACAAATTATGAGCTTCTAAGACTTAGATTTGTTCAAAGCTGGTACGAAATAAATACATCATATGTTCAAAATATACATAAATAGATTAGCAAAATAAAAGATACCAAGGAAAAGTGGCAGCTATATCCGTAGAGTAGGTACATCTTCAGCGCCAGCTCCCGCTATGCACAACAATAGCAACTCCAAGATCTGCACGCAAAGTGCAGAAGTGTAGTATGAGTACAACCGACCCCATGTACTCAATAAGTAACAAGAATAACCTTAGGTTGAACACAATGACGATCTTGAAATATGGTCAGAGTCCAACACCGATAGACAAAAATAACTCATAATAATATAATGGAGACGGTAAAAGCAATAACTCAATATATAGTATGCTCAGCTCGTTCACAGTTATGGAAAAGTAGACACGACTTTCAAGTAATACAGTCAAAATCCTAATCTTGCCATTGAAATCAATTAAAAATGAGTTTATCAAAAGAATCGTGTTTTATAAAATTTACCACATCAGATAAGACTTATCGTTTACCAATTCGCATGAGGAATGTACATCTTTGTGCCTACATGTCAATATACATATCAAGTCATCAAATATCATATATCGTCTAGCATGAGAAAAATACATCTCAATGCCTACATATCAAATATACATGTCAAGTAAATAGTTTCACAGTTATATCATCAAGTACACTCGCTCTCAGCATGCTCAAGTTGTAGCTCAAATGCCCCCATGCCATCACACATACAATCACTCAGCATTGTAGGGGTGCCTGGCTCAAAGTCTCTCACCAAAGCACGTGTACATATCACTGTGCATGTGCTCGTTGCAGATACGTCAGACTCTGGAGGGGTAGATCACACCCAAGCACTAATCAAAAGCTAATAATGCCTTCTACGGCGTGCATCCCGATCCAAATATTAATAAATCCAATAAGGCACGTGGCAGTGCGCAACCCGATCCAAATAACTCTCTCTCAACATAGCTCAAAGGCTCACCTCAGTCATCAACCTCTCAAGTCTCAAGGGCTCACAATCTCATATCACCCAGCCAAACAGTATCACATGTGGAAAGTAACAACACCATGTGATATAGCAACGAATATGAACAGAAAATGAGATATGATATGAAAATGAAGAATCATGACTGAGTGTATAATTACAGTTAAATCAAATAGCCTGAAACAACAAAAATAGTCTCGTTAGGTCTAAACCAAATAATCACATAGCCTAAACATGGCTTCTAACATGAATCACAACTCAATAATCAAACAAGTAGGGAGAGCACGAATATAATGAGATATAATAGCAAAACAAGTCTGGTACTAGTCTAAAAGTCAACTCGGATCATGATTACCCCGGTGCACGCTCACACGCCCATCACCTATTATGTGCGCCACCTTAACACATCATAAATAACATAGTTCCTAGGGATAATTACCCTCAAATCCAAGTTTAGAAATGTTTCTTACCTCGAACAAGCCAAATAAAATATCGAGAAAAGCAAACAATACTCTAGAAATACCATCCCGTGAATCAACCTATGAATGGCTCAAAACTAGACAAAAACAACTCAAAAACATCAAATAATGCCATAAATAAACCCAAGTGATAAAGGTTGAGTTTAATCAAATACTTAAATCCAACCAAAATGTCTATCCTTAAAGCGCACCTCGGAACCCAATAAAACTCACAAATATCAATAACACATTCAATTACGAGTCCAACCATACTAATTTCACTAAAATACGACTCTGAATCGATATTCAAACTCAATAATTATTTTAGACAACCCCTCCCCCCTCCCCCCTAATTTCTCTTTTAAATTCAGCAATCAAATGCAAAAACCGAAGATGGAATCATAAAATATAATAAAAACCGAGTAGAAAATACTTATCCCAATATATGTGGTGAAAATACTCTCCAAAATCGCCCAAATCCGAGCTCCCCAACTCAAAAATTGATAAAAAGAACCAAAACCACGATATATAAGCTTCTTCCTTGACATTTTCATATTTACGGACCACCTGCCGCTTCTGCGACACAAATCTCGCTTCCGCGGAGACAACCAGAAAATCGATATGTTGCACCTGCAGAAAACACTCCGCTTCTGTGACATTGCAGGTGCAACACATAATGCGCTTTTGTGCTCCTTCTCGCTTCTGCACCCCAAGCCCTCGCTTCTGCGCTTTCGCAAATGCGCCCCAAATATCGCATCTGCGGAGATCCCAAACTCATCCCCTTTTTCCTTCTACGACCACTTGTCTGCACCTACGCCAAGAGCTCCCTAGGTGCGACCACACCAAATCCTACCAACACAAACCTGCATTAACCAATATATTCCAAACTAATCTGAATCACGTTGGAAACTCACCCGAGCCCCTCGAGATACCGTCCAAACATGCCAACATACCCCAAAACATAACACGGAATTACTCGAGGCCTCAAATCACACATAATAACATCAAAATCACGAATCACACCTCAAATCAAACTTGATGAACTTTTGAACTTTCAACTTCCAAAACTCGTGTCGAACCACATCAAATCAACTCGGAATGACCTCAAATTTTATGAAAAAGATCCAAATGACATAAAGAGCCTATTACATCTTCCGAGAAACATTCCATACGCGATATCATCAAACTCAACTCCCGATCAAACTTATGAACATTCCAAACCTTCAAATTGCCAACTTTCCAAAATAGTGTTAAAACCTTCTAGAAATATTCAAATGCAGATCCGAGAATACTCCCAAGTCCAAAATCACCATCCAGACCTAATGGAACCATTAAAATACCAATTCGAGGTCAAATACACATAAGTCAAACTTAATCAACTCTTCCAACTTAAAGCTTTCAAATAGAGAATCATTCTTCCAAATCAATCTCGAATTACCCGAAAACCTAAACTGATGATACAAACAATCATAATACATCATAAAATCTACTCATTCCCTCGAACCTCCGTACGGAATGCAAATTCTTAAAATGACCGATCGGGTCGTTACATTACTTTATTTATGCTACTATTTGATTGTAATCCAAAATAGTATTGTATTTTGGAATGTCTTATATACTCCCTGTTAGAGCTTATGACTTTGTATTACTGGGTTTTGGGATTATGAAAGTTGTATTATGATTTGTATCCTGTATGATGTTGTTGTGCGATAGACTTACCTAGTCGTAGAGACTAGGTGCCATCACGATCCTTAAGGTGAGATTTCAGGGTCGTGATATGTTGGTATCAAAGCTATAGGTTCATAGTTTCTGTGAGTTATTAAAAAGTTCAGTAGAGTCTTTCGGATCGGTACGGATACGTCTGTACTTATCTTCGAGAGGCTACGAAACTATTAGGAAATCCCACTTCTTTCATTCCTTATCGTGCGATATTGATTCAACTTGAAGGATTTATCTTATATCCCTTATATCTACTCGTATATAATGTTGTGCACTCGGTATCAACTATGCACCGATGGTTTGTGATGCTTTAAATAGGCTACAAGGGGACTATGTATGCTTGATCATTGTATCGAGATGTTTTCAAGACTGATGACTCAGATGTGTTGGTAGATCTTTCAGCTTTTCACCTGTGGGGTGTAATAGGTTCTTGTATCTAGTTGGCGAGTACGATCTTGGGAGGATTTAATTGATTTCCTAGTTGTTATAATCGTGGTAGGGTCATGGGATAATGTTGATTTGAGGAAAGTTAGTGGTATTAGAGGTTATGTGTTTTGTATGGGGCTTCTATTCAGTGGAAGGTACATGTTATCATTCAAGGCACTTGAGGGAACGGTCTTGACCATCACGAGGATAGATATGTGCTCGGTAGATAAATTGAGGTATCTTATGATTGGTGCTATACGAACTTATGAAGGTTGGTATTGTGGATCATCGAATGTAATGTCCTATGGCTTCATGCCAAGTGGCAGAGTCTGCTATCGATGATCAGATTGCACGGTCATGTGTTATAATAGTTTTGGTATGAGGTATATATGTGATATTGGAAGGTTCCCCTAAATTGTATATGTCTAAGATCTGAGACTTGCATGGGATAATGTTGAGACTTGGGGTATTTTTGTAGAATTATTAATTCTAATTTCATTATCATAGAGGTTAGAGAAACAACTTCAGACTCACAAAAGGTTATTAATTCTAAATTTCAGTATCAGAGAGGTTGGAGAAACAACTTCAGACTCATAGAAGGTCTCTTCAGAGTGGGTATCTCGATTGCAACACTATTAGGTGTTTCAGAGAAAATACAGTGGTGTATGGGCTTTCAGACGACGTGGTTCATGTTAGGATATATTTCGGTGAGCTTTGGTTTAGAATCGTAGTGTACCAATAAAGAGAAGTATTAACTTGAAGGCAAGTCGAAGAGGATTAAAAGAAATGGGTCAGCTTTGCGGTGTTGGGTCAGCATAGTAATAAGGTCAATGGTTCCTTTGGTGTGGTGATGCATTATCGATGTTTTGTGGAGATACTATGGGGTTTGATGTCTTGCGTAATTTAGTTTAGTTGGGAAAATTTAGTTCTGATGTCTTGGTAATGTACGGACGGGTTTCAGTGAGTTCTTGATAGTATCGACCATGGCTTGTGCCGTACATCTTCTACCGGCATAAGAAACATGTTGCGTGTTATGATCTTTCTCTGATATATGGTAATGAGTTCTAGATATCAGGTACAATTTCAAATGTTTAGAAGAATGCTAGAATTATTTGATACCACCTGAGAAGGGTGCTCACTCCAGAAGGCGCGATGCGCTTAGATTTGCGGATGCCTGACTCGTATTACAGTAATCGCTTGATATATTAACAGTTGATATTCAAATTTTTCTATGTGGCGCAAAAGTATTATGGAAGAATATCTAGTGAGATGATCGTGTATGAGGAACGTATCAGTTATTTGATTAGAGTAGTTGGGATCGAATATGGAGATTCTGGTATTTTAGGGATTTGAAGACTAAGAGGGTTATCGGAGGTAGATTGTTCCATGGTTGTGAATGGTGAAGGTATGTTAAGAGGTTGATGGATGAGTGTGTGGCCTACGGATATGTTATTGTCGGCTTTTCGGAGGTTATCTACCTATTTCGGGAGGATCAGATTTGATTTGGAGGTCACTAGTAGGCCTTACGAGAATGCGTGTTCTACATCGGGTCGGACTTGTCTACTCATCATAGTTATTATGGAAGGGTGTGATATCGATTGGAGTGGATCTTATTTGTAACCTGATGTGTTTCATGTGTTACTCTTCTATGCCATGATGAGTTGTGGGACTAATGACTATTGACACACATGATGCCGTACTATTTGGGCCTTGTGGTGGAATCCAAGCGAGATGGCTCTTGGGGTGTTGCACGGTTGACTGCACCTTGGTTATGGTTTTCCTGTTTGTCATAAATTATGTTATTTGTTTTCTCTATGGTTAGGGTCATGCGCTTTGCGTGTCTATTGAGTGGTACACACATGGTTGTTGGTGAGACTCATGGCTCGAGGTATTCCAGGTGGACCGGTGTTTGGATCGGATCACGCATCGCAGTGGATTTATGTTGGGATATGATCCTTGTACTTATTTAGTGTGTTTTGTTCTCCTTTGAGTGATGGGTTCATAGCATTGCACTTTGTAGTGGTACCTATTGAGCTTGAGCCGGCGGGACGGTTCTCTCATTTCTATTTTTTTCCATTATTGTTATAATTGAGTTATTGTTCGTTAGTGTACAGGTTGCATGGTATGCGGCACTAGGTCACATTGATGTGACAGTTCAGTCGAGTAGCTTGTACCATATGAAGTGATGTTGTCGGACTTGAAATGAGTACCATCTGATTTGGTTAAGGTATGTTTGGAAGAATAGTGTCACTAGCCAGCTTAGATTTTTGGCTTTAGTTCTTGTTGGGAAAAAGAGCCCCATGAATTGTTAATCTGATGAGTGGTTATGAGTATACACGTGTTTCTTTCATCATTGGCAGTGGACGGAGGTTCAGAACAAAGGTTTAGTTGATATGAGGTTTGCCACTGGTACTAGATTCTTTATTGAGCAGCTATTGCAGTCAGAAGTTATTGCTATGAGTATTTGAGTTATGTGGTATATCATATAATTATGTATTGGAACACGGTTATGGATTGATACATCTTGTTCAGACTTTCACAAAGTATAGATGCAAGAATCGGGTCTTATAATGAATTTCGAAAGTTGGAGATTGGGCTCTAAGGGTTGTGAGCTAATGTTAAGGTAAAGGTCTTCGGTTAGATTGTGTTGCCAAACTTATACGAATTGGGGTGACGTGAGAACACCCATGGGTATGGGCATGGTGAGTTTATACAGTGATTTGATGGCCTTGGGACGATTCTTGGCACATTCGAGGACAAACGTATATTTAAGTGAGAGAGAATGCAACGACCCGACTGGTCATTTCGAGCATTTGTATTCATTTTGGTTATTTAAGGTTTTGAGAAGCTTCATATTATGTATTATGACTTGTGTGTATGGTTAGTTTCGGTTTTCAAGCGGTTCAAGATAGATTTGAAAAAAATGATTCTCGTTATAGAAGCTTTAAGTTGGAAGAGTTGAGGAAGTTTGAATTTTGCGTATTTGATCTTGAATTGGAGTTTCGGCGGTTCTGTTAGATCGCATGGTGATTTTGGGATTAGGAATATGCCATGATTTGAATTCGGAGGTTCCTAGCTTTGTTTGTCTTGTTTTCACAAAAGTTTGCAATTTGAAGGTTTAGAAATTCCTTAAGTTTGACCATAGGTTGACTTTATGGCTATTGGGTTTGGATTTTGGTTTCGAGACTTGGAATAGGTCTGTTTTGTCATTTGAAACTTGTCTGCAAATTTTGATGTCGTTCTGAGTTGGTTTGATAGGGATCAGACGCTTGGTTGTGATTCTAGCGATCCTTGAGTTCTTTGAGAAACTTTTGTGTGTTTTGATGTCCGATTCGTGGTTTCGAATGTTATTTTGGTATTTTGATCGCACGAGTGAGTTCGTACGATATTTTTGGATTTATGTGGATGTTCGGTGATGTTGGGCATATTTCTATATGTTTTAATGTTACTTTACCCATGTTTTAATCGCTTTTTGGTGGTATTTGGTGTTAAAAATGCCCAACATGTGTTAATTATTGGTTTTATGACTAATTACGTTGTGTGTGATGAATTAGGATGTTTGGAGTATAAAAATATGAAGAAAAGTTGCTCCAGCTATAGGAGAAGAGGGTGGATGCGTCGCATCCAACCTTGGAAAAATGGCTATTTAGAGCACCTTTAGTAGTGAAGTCTTAATAAGGAATCCACCTTAGCATCCGCACCTGGGCGCAACAAGGTTGAGGGAACAGAGGGTGGACGCGAAGCATCCACCCCAACATCTGATGCTGAGAAGATCAAGTTGAGGCGGACGCGAAGCATCCAACTTAGCATCAATTCCTGAAGCTGATTCGGAAAAGGAAAAGGAAAACTTTGGCCCACAACTTTTGGACGCAATATATAAGCCATAAACGCCTCTTTTAGGTCATCTAACACACTTTTTGAAGGAGATTCGACCTAGCAAGAGCAAGGAGCCGCCGTGGAGGCATGATATCATCTTCTCCCGCCAAACATAGTAATTTTTATGTTTCTTTGTATAATTTGTTGTTTGGCTACCATGTCTATGTAGAGCTAAACTTCACTTTCTAGGGTTGTGGTTCTTTCATGACTATTGTTATTCGAATATTGATTTTGGTTTCTTGATTTATCATATTATTTTATTTATTCAATCTTACGCTTAATTATTTGATTACTTGATCACCAATTAAATACTATCTACGAATCTAGAATTAAACTCGAAAGTGGGAATTCTAGATTGCAAATAAGATTAAGTAGAGCAAGTTCTTGAACCAGGGCATCGGGGAATGGATTCACGGTTAGGATAGACATATACCTGATTGCCTTGCTTGATTGATTTACATGAATTACAAATGCATTCCTGTTAGTTCTAATTCCATTGACTTAGGTTAGGTTGAATAGGCAAGTAAAAACTCGACAGATTCTTATGAGCAATATTAACCTTGTAAACGAATAAACTAGAAAAATTAGTTAGCAAATCTGTTGAAGAATACAATACGAATGTTAGATAGCCCATAACTCTAGATCGTTTTCATTACATTGATAACATAAAAGTTTGCTCTTCGTTTGTTCAGAGTTCATTATTTATTTCCCTTTTAGTTTAATTACTTTAGCATCACTACTTTTGGGTGTAATCCTTGTTTAGATAATTAGGATAGTATGATCTAGTTAATAATTGATAACAAATCCTCGTGGGTTCGACACTCTATCTTATCACTTTATTACTTGACTGTCGTTTATACTTGCATGTGCCTTTGGCCACAACAAGTTTTTGGTGTTGTTGCCGGGGACATAGAATTAGCTTTTTTTCTAGATTAGACTTTTACTTTTATCTTTTATAGTTTTTTTTCTTTTTGTAAATTTTTTTATTTTTATAACTATTTGATTTTTCTCTTTGTGTGTTTCTAATACTCTCAGCATGACGTCAGGGGATGAAATATACGGAGGTAATGTTACTGAATGAAGACGCTTGGTTGACGGAAGACTTTTATGGCTGTATTTTTGGGCTTGTCATGAATTGACCTCTTGGAAGTCTGGATTTAAATATGGGAGTAACGGTTGGCATTGTGACGAATATTCTCGATTAATTGAACATGCGGAACGACGTTGTCTTCTAACAAAGTTGGTGACTAATTGGTATAAGGAGAGAGTTGATCTTGCACATGAAATGGACAGTTTTGGCTTAGTTGTGCATAACTTGGATGCATATTTGAGTGCAAAGGTTGATGCGTGTAACGTCCAATAACTTAATGATGAGTTGTATGAAGCTGAAAAAAATATTCTAGACCAAATTGAGGAGCTAAAATGAGAATACCAATCATAAGACCTTGTTTTTCTTGATGATGCCAATGTTGAGAAGAGTGCTCTAAAGTCATATGAGAGAGTGGATAACATTACTTTTGGAGACTTGAGTGTGTGTACATATGAGGATCTAAATAGTAGTACAATTCATGAGTTAGGGCGCATTAGTCCTCATTCCAATCATTTTTCCACATTCTGTTTAGATGGTAAGATAGTAATCGAGCCATTTGAGTCTATGGGGGAATCAAAGGGTGAGAATGAGAGTTCCTATATTCTTGAATTTGTTGTTCCAAAAAGCAAAAATTACATTCCTCATCTAAAGGCCGAAAAGTGTAGAGTGAAAATTTTATTACTTATCCTGGTTATCTTTGTAGCCCCACCAAAAGAGCATAGCCACTGACTGGATGGCATGTTAGGGGCACAATTCATAAGTTTAAAGTGGAGGCAAAAAGTGGTTCATGTCATGCCGCGACTTTAAATTAGGCGCTTGTTGGGAGGCAACCCAGCTTTACTGCTTTCTTTTATTTTTGTTTATTTATTATTTTTATAGTATTTGTTTTTATTTTTTAGGATTATAAGCATAGACACAAAGCCATTGGAATTGGCAAAAGCGAGCCAGTTAGTTGGAACCAGTGTGAGGTACCCGTACAAAAACCATCATTGGGAGAAGTCTGAGTACCCCCGGAGCTGCTATTGCGTGAGCCTTTGGTCACTCAGGGAGTTTCTTGTCCACTCTCGTTATTTTTGCTTTATTTGTTCATTGGGGACACTGCATTTTAAGTGTGGGGTGAAATAATTCCTCTAGATAATTAGTAGTAGTATGTTAGTAAAAATGTTAACTTCTTATTTTGATTTTAGCTTCGTATTTTTATTATTAGAAAAATTTGGAATTTTCCCGACGATGGATCTCGTAGACATTTTTTTGTGGGATTAAAGTCTAACCAAAAAAATTGTAAAAAATTTTTGAAAACAGAAAAATCCAAAACATGTCTTTTATTTTTCTTTAGGTAGTAATAATCTCCGGTGGGTTTTTTTTGTGCTTCGATTCTTTTCCATGGGATATAATTTGAATCGGGTAGTAGTTTTTTTAATTATTAGAGTAGATTAATATTTACGGAATAAATGGAGGAAGAATGATAAACCTAGGCGCCTTTGACTTGTTTGATAGTATCATATTTAGGATTTGACATGTGTAATATCTTCCGTATGTATTTGAAGTTGAGCATGATGCCTTTATATATTGGATAGCATGTCTTGTGACGCCTATATCTCTTTTACTTGACTATCATTCATTTTGTGCTTAAGGCTTAATATCTTTTGGCTATGTGAATACTTGCATTGTTTGGGTGTCAGAATGAGACTGTGTGAGTCATGTACCATGTGTTGTGAGATTTTTGTGTAATCCATGTATTGTAATTGAGTCTAAAACTTTCCCGGTATGTGAGTTGAGGCGAAATTTTAGGTGATGCTCGATTTAAAAAAAATGATTTTAGGCTTTATTTGATATTTTAGAGCTTAATTGCTTCACAAATAAAATATATCCTAATTAACCCTTTTGAGCCTGTAGACCTTTTATTTGGCACCCACATTACGAGCCTATACCCTTTTATTCTTAATTGATACTTTTTAATCCTTTTACCTCTTAAAGCACTTTAATTGTAAAATGAGCACTAAAATAAGGAGGGAATTTGGGTGGATTTAGAGTGGAACCAATGAAAGGGATAAGGGTGCACCTATTTTGTAAAACATACATCACTAGTGAAAATTAAAAATTAAAAATTAAAAAAAAAAAGAATATTTGGAGAAAAAAGGTAAAAATTCTAGAAAAAATAAGAAAAAAATATAGATGAATAAATTGTTGTCTTGTTCTTGCAAGTGGAATGTAAATAAAGGTAGTGCTTAAAGAAATAGGGAATATTTTTGGGGTGTGATCTTGTTTGTGAAACTGAAGTGGTGTTGAAGAAAATGCGCATAAAGTTTATTATGTGATGTGTTAAAGTCCTTAGGAGGATTAGTCATTATTCCTAAAATATATCCTACCCATCTCTTATCCCACATTATAATTATGAAAAAGTCCTAATTTATTTTAGATCGAGTGATCCTACATTAGTAGAGATTTACAATATGGGCAAGCCTATAGTACCAATTGCGTGCATGTGACTTCTTTGTGAAAGTGAGCGATTTATTTAAATATATGGGAGGTCCTTAAATTATATTTGATGATGAGATTCAAATGTGTGGATTCAACTCACTCTCCTTGATTTTGTTGTGAGGGCACACGGTTTCACGAGGGATAGGTTATGTTATTAGTCTTCTCTGTGATGTTGGGTGTTCAAGCGATGCGTGCAATCAACCATGGTCATAAGTGTGGTGTGCTTTGAATGATAGGAGCTTAATTTTGTTTCATATACTATAGTGATGGTTTCATCAAGGATGAACAAAGGTTTAAGTGCGGGGTGCTTTGAATGATAGGAGCTTAATTTTGTTTCATCTACTATAGTGATGGTTTCATCGAGAACGAACAAAGGTTTAAGAGTGGGGTGGTGATGTTGGGCATATTTCTATATGTTTTAATGTTACTTTACCCATATTTTAACCGTTTTTATGCTATTTGGTGTTAAAAATGCCTAACATGTGTTAAATATTGATTTTATGACTAATTAAGTTGTGTGTGATGATTTAGGAAATTTGAAGTGTAAAAATATGAATAAGAGATGTTCTAGCTATAGGAGAAGAGGGTGGATGCGTCGCATCCAACCATGGAAAAAAGACTATTTGGAGCACCTTTAGCAGTGAAGTCTTAAGAAGGCATCCACCTTCACATTTGCACCTGGCGCAACAAGGTTGAGGGAACAAAGGGTGGACATGAAACATCCACCCCAGCATCCGATGACGAGAAGATCAAGTTGAGGCGTAAACGAAGCATCCAACTCAACATCAGTCTCAAAAGTTGATTCGGAAAAGGAAAAGGGAAATTTTGGCCCACGACTTTTGGACGCACTATATAAGCCAAAAACATCTCTTTTAGGTCATCTAACACACTTTTTGAAGGGGATTCGACCTAGGGAGAGCAAGGCATCGTTGTGGAGGCCGGATTTCATCTTCTTCCGCCATACTTAGTAATTTTTATGTTTCTTTGTATTATTTGTTGTTTGGCTATCATGTCTATGTGGAGATAAACTTCACTCTCTAGGGTTGTGGTTCTTTCATGACTATTATTATTCGAATACTGATTTTGGTTTCTTGATTTATCATATTAGTTTATTTATTCAATCCTACACTTTATTATTTGATTGCTTGATCCCCAATTTAATACTATCTATGAATCTGGAATTGAACTCGAAAGTGGGAATTGTAGTTTGCATATAAGATTTAATAGAGCAAGTTCTTGAACCTGGGCATCGAGGAACGGATTCGCGGTTAGGATAGACATATACCTTATTTCCTTGCTTGGCTGATTTATAGGAATTTCAAATGCATTCTTATTAGTTCGAATTCCATAGACATATAGGTGTTAGGTTAGCTTGAATAGTCGAGTAAGAACTCGGCAGATTCTTATGAACAATATTAACTGTGTTAACAAATAAACTAGATAAATTAGTTAGCCAATTAATTAAAGAATACAATAGGAATGTTGGATAACCAATAACCCTAGATAGTTTTTACATTGATAACATAAAAATCTGGTCTTCCTTTGTTCAGAGTTCATTATTTATTTTCTTTTTAGTCTAATTACTTTAGCATCACTACTTTCGGATTTAATCCTTGTTCAGATAATTAGGATAGTCTGATCTAGTTAATAGTTGATAACAAGTCCTCGTGGGTTTGACACTATATCTTATCACTTTATTACTTGACGACCGTGTATACTTGCATGTGCGTTTAACCGCAACATATGGTGTGGAGCCCCAAGAGCTCAGGTAAGTATCAGACGTGTTTCGAATTAGATTAAATTTTTTCCATTTTGTTGGTGTGCTGGTGCTGCAGTTACCATAATTGTGAGCACCAGCATCGCAATTGCGAAGAGGCAGGGGAGTTTCAGATTTCGCAAATGTGACGCCCTTGTTGCATTTGCGAAGTGAGCATTGGTGTGTGTCTGGTCGCATTTGCGGCCATGTGGTCGCATTTGCGAAGAATCTGCCATCGAAATTATGGAGCCATGTATCGAAAATGTGATATTTGTGAGGGATGACATGATTTTCTTTTGCGAACCACTGATCGTATTTGTGACTTATGCAACTGAACAAAGGGGTGGAATCTCGGGACTTAGCTTCATTTATCACATATTAGAACCCTAGACTCGGTAGGAGGAGATTTTGAGGAGGAATTGTTTTGTACAACTATTGGGTAAGTGATTTTGATCCTATTTCAATTATATTACATGATTAGTATGAGATTTAACATCTAGATCATGAGATAAGAGAACTTTTGGTGATTTATGTATATGTTTTAAAAAACAATTGGGATTTAAGAGTCGAATAGGACTCGAATTTGAAAACAAAACACATATATGGACTCGTGGTGTTATGGGTATTCGAGATCTACCCTTAAACTCGGATTTTCGGGCGGGATCGGGATTGACTTCTGTTGACTTTTGAAAATCATGTAAAGATCTTGACTTTAATTACCGAAATTGATTTCTCTTGCATTTTTTGATGATATTAAGTTATTTTTGGTTAGATTTGAGCCGTGCGGAGATGGATTTTAAAATAAAAGCTATTTTTGAATGATGAACTGACTTAATTGAGGTAAGTATCGTGCTTAACTTTGTGTGAAAAAACTTCCCCGTAGGATTTGGTCTAATTTCACTATTTGAATTATGTGAAAGACGTGTACATGAGGTGACGAGTGTATTCACGGGCTTATAATGAAAATTGACCGGTCTAGACTTTTAGGTTGCTTGTACGCATTAATTGAAGTTGTTATCTCATATTATATGTTTCATTGTTGAGTTTACTCTTCTGCATTAATTGAAGTTGTTATTACATGTTATATCTTTCATGGTTGAGTTTACTGTTACGCGTTAATTGAAGTTGTTATTACATGTTATATCTTTCATTGTTGAGTTTACTTTCATGCATTTATTTGAAGTTGTTATTACATGTTCTATCATATATTGTTGGGTTTATTCTTGTATGTATTTAATTGAAATTGTTAATGCGTGGATTATCTTTCATTGTTGAGTTTCTTTTTATGCATTTATTTGAAGTTGTTATTGCATGGAATATCTTTCATGGCTTAGTTTATTCTTTCGTTTCTTCGTGTTGTCATTGAGACCCTTGCATACTTTGTTGTTGAGGCTTGTGATATGTATTGTTGTGGAATTAGTATTGTTGTTTGAGAAATGTTGTGGCATTTGTATTGTTGTTGTGAAAATGTTGTGGCATATGGGCACGTGTGGTGTGACTTGATTATTGTGTTGTGATGAGATGCGCATGCGGCAAGATAAGGGGAATTTATGCGCGTGAGGATAGTAAGGAAAATTACTTCATTTGAAGCACACACGGAGAGATAAGGAGGATAAAGCGCGCGAAGCTATTTCGGAAAAAATATTTTCAAAATAAATGCGAGGCTCACAAGACGATATAAGGAAAATTTGCGATTTGTGACTTGTGTATTGTGATTATGAGGTGTAGTATCTGGGGGTGACTCTTGTTGTTATTTTTGTGTTGGAACGATTGTGACTTCTTATGGGTCCTGCATTCAACGTAATTTGTTGTGTTGTTTTAATATGCTAATATGTGTCTCCGTTGTTACTTGGTGAATTGGTTGTCAAGATGAATTTATTTCTGTGGAGTCATTATCTCGTATTCTGTTGAGTTGTTGGTAACATAACAGATTTAAATAAAGAAACTGTTCCATTATCTCACTTGGCACTTTAATATTTCTAAATTGTTATCATACTTTACTTTAAATTGATTCTTAAATCAAACTTGTTATCTTATTTTATGCTTTACCGTATTCAAATTTTTAGTTTACGTTACTTTATTTAATTCTTAAACTAAACTCATCATCTCATTTGATGCTTTACTTTGTATAAATTGTATTCTATTTTACTTTATTTGATTCCTAAGATTAACCTATTATCTCATTTGACGCTTATTTTATTTTAATTATCATCATGCCTTACATTATTTAAATGAGTTCTTCGAACATTTTATGGGCAATTGACACAGATGATTTATGTGGTGGCACGTGAACTATGCTAACGTAACAATTTGATCGATCATTTTGAGAATTTACGTCTCGTTCAGTGGCTAAAGGTCTCGAGCAGCTTTGTAATGTGTATTATGACTTGTGTGTGTGGACGGGTTCAGTTTTTGGATGATTCGAGATTGATCTGGAAGAATGATTCTTGTTTTAGAAGCTTAAGTGGTAAGAGTTGACCAAAGTTTGACTTTTGTCTAGACGACTATGGAATGGTATTTTGATGATTCTAATAGTTTTGTATGGTGATTTTGGACTTAGGAATATGTCTGGATTTGGATTTGTAGGTCTGTAGGTTGATTTGATGTATTTTGGTGAAAGTTGGAAAGTTGAAGGTTTGGAAGGTTGAGGTTTGACCTTTAACTTGTTAATATTGGGTTCAGATTGCGATTCCAAGAATTGGTATAGCTCTGACGTGTCATTTGGGACTTGCATGCAAAATTTGAGGTCATTCTGAGTTGTTATGATATGTTTTGGCATTAGTTTTAGAAGTTGGAAGTTCATTAGGCTTGAATTATAGTACGATTCGTAATTTTGATGTTGTTTGATGTGATTTGAGGCCTCGAGCAGGTTCGTGTTACGTTAGGAAACCTGTTGGTATTTTCGGACAGGGTCTCAGGGGCCTTCGGTGTGTTGCGGATGGGCTATGTACCATTTCTCCATGTTTTGGATTGCTGATTTCTGGTATCTAACGTCCTTCCCGATCGCGAAGAGTCAGTTGCGATCGCATAGGCTGCTTGGTGACTGGACATTGTTTCCTTCACCGTGTTCGCATTGTAAGGTCTGCGATCGCGGACTTGTGGGTGTTGATTCAGCGCGTTCACGATTGATGTTACGTGATCGCGTAGTAGGCAACCATGTCGGGGAGGCCGGTATTTTGTTCTTCGTGTTTGCATATAGTTGTTCGTGATCGCAAAAGCTAAGGCAGTGGTGGCACGCGTTCGCATCCCTGACTGCGCATTTGCATAATGCTTTTGTGGCTTGTTTCTTCTTCATGATCGCATGTATTGTTCCGCGATCGTGATGTATAAATGCCTGAGAAAACTTATATTTACTCTATTTCGAGGGCTTCAATTATTTTATCACTTTTTGAGTTAGAGAGCTCGGATTTGGGTAATTTTGGAGGGGATTTTCACCATTTGGATTGGGATAAGTATTTTTTATTCGGATTTGATTATATTTCATGATTCCATATTTGTTTTTATCATTAAATTAGTGGTTTAAAATGGAGAAATTTAGGATCTTTGTAAAAACGTTCAAAAATTAAAAAAAATGAGGATTTGAAGGCCGAATTGGATAATTTTGGTATGATTGGACTCGTATCAAAATGGGTGTTCGAATTTTGTGAATTTTATCGGGTTCCGAGATGCAGGCCCATGGTTGACTTTTTGGGTTGACTTTTTAGTTTTCATTAAAGATCGAAGCTTTATTATCCGAAATATTTTTTATGGTGTTTATTTATGATATTATGTTATTTTGGATAGATTTGATTCATCCAGAGGTTGTTTCACACGAGAAAGTCATTTTAGAGTATTGGTTTAGCTTCTTTGAGGTAAGTATCTTGCCTAACTTTGTGTGGAGGAACTACCCTTAGGGTTTGAGATTTATTATATATTTGAATTATGTGAAAGACGTGTACGCGAGGTGACGAGTGCGTACTCGGGTTATATGTGAAAATTGATCGGTTTAGATTCTTAGGCTTCTTTCATATATTTGTTTGCAATTGTTAGCACATGTTATATTTTTTATTTGTCATGTTTACGCTGACATGCTTTATTTGAAGTTGTTACCACATGTCATATCTTAGCACATGTCATATCATTTACTTTTCAAGTTTACTCTTATATGTTGAATTTGAAGTTGTTACCTCTTTTATCATTACGTGACTTCCTTTATTGTTGAGTTATTATTAATTGAAATTGTTGTTACATGATATCCTTTTTTTTCTGGATTATTCTCATGTATTTAGACGTAGTTGCTAGGTCATGCCATCTATTTCATTGTTAGCTTATTTCATACACTAGAATCCGAAGTTTGCCATATCATGAAAATACCTTCATTATCGAGTTTATCTTTAAGCAATTAATTGAAGTTCAAGTTATTGAAAGTCATTAATCTATTTTAATTGAAGTTGTGTTTAAAAGGGGTGTTGTTCATTGTTGAGTTATTTTTCCATTTATTTTGTTGTTATTGAGATTATATGCACATTGTGTTTGAGCCATGGGATATTTGTTGTGAAAATATTGATATTGTTGATTCTTTTGGAAAGGTTGTGGCCAATGGGCACTTGTGGTATGAGTTTATATGTAATGTTGTTGTGTTGTTAGCACATGTGAATTGTTGTGTGGATTGGTTGTTGTTATTCGGAGCATAAGGGTGGCACCTCATTGTTGTTATGCGGAGCATACGGGTGGCATCTCATTCTTGTTGATTGTGCAGAGTGATACAGGTGGCTATTATGTTATTGCTCGTGCTGAGCAATAAGGGTGGCTATTATTCAGAGTGATACGGGTGGCTATCATAGTGATACGGATGGCTAATGATATTGTCATGACGGACTGATACAGATGGCTATCAGAAAGATAAGGGTGGTAATGTCAGGGATGATGTGAGATTGTGTGTGGGCATTATGTTGATGATATTAGTGTGATGGTGTGATTTTCTTGTGTATGTCATACACCTTACGTGACTTGTTGTGTTGCTTCAATGAGATACTCGATGTCTTGATATTACTTGTTGACTTGGGCTGTAATAGCACAATCGCACAAGCACACACCGTAGCATGCCATTTATACTAGTTTAGGAGTATGAAACTTGACATTTATTGATATGCGTCTGTATTCTTGTGATATCTGCTTTCATTGTGATATTTAGTTTGTGACCATGCCAGACGGATTATGATATTTAGCAAGTGACCATGCCTGGCGGATTTTGATATTGAGCCTGTGACCATGTCGGGAGGATTGTATTATTGAGCATGTGATCATGTCGCGCGGATTGTGATAGTGAGCATGTGACCACACCGGGGCGAATTGTGATTGTGAGCATATGACCATGCTGGGCGTATTGAGACATGGGCACGTGAGTTGGCCGTGAGGTTGTGATTAGAAATGTGGGCACAAGGTGCCAAAAGCACATGATTGTGGCTGAGACTCGTGGCTTGTGATTATGATATGAGGTATCTCGGAGTAATTCTGCGTTGGTAAAAAAGAGTTTCACACGTAAGCCGGCTTTTGACAACTCAGCTAGTCACGTGGACACGGGAAAACACAATAGCTGGAAATAACTCTTTGAAGAGGTACAGTACAAAGAGACACGGTTCAGTAAACCCACGAACTTATTAGCCACGGGAAGTCCAATTTGATCAAAACTGGAGAGAGGCACGGTCAGAATGAATCTAGACAAAGCTACAGGCAGATTCACGAACCCACAATTGATTACTCGAACGTTATGTAACTGAACCCCTATTTACCGTTATCCTTTGTAACGCCTCATTAATGTCATAGTTAGTCATTAATGAGTAACCATAGCAGCAGTCGTACGTTATAATAATCTCCTATATAATGGAGGGGAAGACAACTTGTAAAGGCATCTGATTCTCGAAATACAATCAACTTCGATCTTTTATTTCTGTAATATTGTCTATTATTCATTTTTTCATTATCTTGATTATCAATAACCCGTATTCATCTTAAAAATAAGCTTTAGTCAAAGGGTCTAATTCTTTGGTTAAGCAAATTGGTACCGTTACCGGGAATCTGATAATTTTTGTTTACTTTCCAAGTGATATCATTTGAATTATGTCAAACCCCAACGACAACAGCCAGCAAAGAAGTGGAATCCCAGTTCCATCACCTTTAGGAACCCCACGTGGTTCAAGGGAACAATCCCCAGAAAGATCCAATAACAACCATGGTAATAATGATCAAATGGAACAAGATCATGTAAAGCAAATGATTGCAGAGTATGTGAGCCAAGATTTGTAGGAATTTGCGAGAGGATTACCAGTAGCGTTGCCTACACCGCCAACGCCACCCCCAATAACACCATCACCATGGAAAATCCTCAATTTGGGTTGGCAAACTCAGGAAGAGGAGATACTCCTAATGAATCTCTCGAAACGAGACCAGGTATATCTCATAACTCAGAATTACAAAATTTATTGTTAACCATGCAGAAACAGATGGAGGAGCAGAACGATCGCATCGAACAAATTTCTGGTGTACCATCTGTTATCAAAGGCATCGATGTGTATAGATATTCTAAACAACCGTGGAATCCTAGTGCGGCACCTTTGCCTATACCCAAAAAGTTTAAAATGCCTGACGTTCCCAAATATGATGGAACAACTGACCCACGCGACCATGTGACTGCTTTCACAACTGGGGTAAAAGGCAACGACTTAAAGAGATTGAATCATTCCTTGTCAAAAAATTTGGGGAAACACTTACCAAAGGGGATCTAACCTAGTATTCTCTTCTCCCTGAAAATTCCATTGACTCTTTTGCTGAGCTTGCAGATTCATTTATAAAAGCACACTCTGGTGCACAAAAAGTTGAGAAGAGAATGGAAGACATATTCAAAATAAAACAAGGAGACACGGAACTACTCCGTGAGTTTGTAGATAGGTTTCAACGAGAAAGAATGCAATTACCCAGGGTACCTGATAATTGGGCAGCCATGGCATTTGCAAGCAATCTGGACGATAAAAGCTTAGAAGCCACCAGGCGACTTAAGGAAATCTAAGAGAATTCCCCGCCACAACATGGACCGATGTATATAACAGGTACAGTACTAAACTCAGAATAGAAGAAGATATCATTGCTCGTTCGAGAGATGAAGATCATTCCAGATCCAGACGACCTGAATCAGATAGAAGATCAGGTAAAAACAGGTACGATCCTTACTTAGGACCCTCGGGACGTGATATCCACCCCAGGTTCGAAAACACTAGGTCGGACTATAGACTACAAGGAAGAGATGTAATCTCATCCTCGTCTAGATCTAGAAAAGAGCGACCTAGAGGTAGTACTCAAATTGGGGATCATACCTTTAACGTAAGTACTACTGAACTTGTATTAGTATTGAAGAACATGGGAGACAAGGTCAAATGGCCCAACGAGATACGGTCAAATCCAAGTAGAAGAAACCCAGATCACTGGTGTGAATTTCACAATGATCATGGGCATAAAACTGCGGATTGCAGATTTCTATAAGGAGAAGTAGAAAATTTGTTAAAACAAGGCTATTTAACATAATTGTTTAGTGATAAAGGTAAACAGGCATACATGAGGAACATGCAGGAGACCCCAAAGCCTCTATCTCCAAAATGAATCATTAACGTAATACACGATGGTGAAGAAGTAAATGGGGTGATTTGCAAAACAACCACAAAATTCACAATTACACACGGGAAACGTGCTCATGGAGAGGATGATATAACCTTCGATGATGCAGATAGCAGCGAATTAATGCTTCCGCACAATGATGCTCTGGTAGTATCTCTACTTATTCATGACACTAATGTGAAAAGAGTGTTGATTGATCCAGGCAGTTCAGTCAATATCATTTTACTAAGAGTCATGGAAGAAATGCTACTGGGGAATCAAGTAATCTCAAAAGCACGAGCCATATCCGGGTTTGATAACTCTACGGTTATAACAAAAAGAGAAATGAGCTTAACACCTATGCTGAGGGGTGATCAAAAGAGCTAGGTTCCAAGTAATCGATACTCACATGGATTATAACGTGATCATTAGAAGGACATGGATCCATGGCATGAAAGAAATACCCTCCACGTTGCATCAGGTAATTAAATTTTCCTATGAATGGGGGATTCAACGAATCAAAGGAGATCAACAGACCGCAAAAAATTATGTGGTACACTACAACAAGAAAATAGAAGTGGAAAAATTACGAGATAAGTAAATCTCCCAAACAGGTAACACCGCCCAAACAGATATGGAAAAAGTTACTGCCCAAATAGGTACGGACGATATTATTGCTGAAACAGGCACGGAAGAAAATACTTACGAGCAGAAGAGTAAAGTTACCACGGAAGGTGTACTATACCACAGAGATGCGGATTCCAGACCGGACGTCATTCATGAACTGGAGGAAGATGAGCACATCAAAACAACTACGGAGGAGCTAGAAGATGTTCCGTTATCTGAACAAAAACCTGAGCAAAAAGTGTATATAGGCACAAGGCTAAGCCCCACTCGAAGAGGTAATTTAATTGATTATTTAAAGGCCAATGCAGACTGTTTTGCATGGTCCCACTCAGATATGACAGGCATCCCATCAGAAGTGATGATTCATAAACTAAATGAAGATCTATCCTTCGTACCTGTTAAGCAGAAGAAGAAAAAATTAAGGACCATTCAAGAACCAAGTGATCTACGAAGAGGTAAATAAACTCTTGAAGATTTGTTCGATACGAGAGGTAACGTACCCTAACTAGTTGGCAAACATCGTGCTAGTACCTAAAAAGAATGGCAAGTGGAGAGTATGCGTAGATTATACTGATTTACACAAAGCATGCCCCAAGGATTCATTCCCATTGCCTCATGTAGATCAAATGATTGATGCTACCGCAGGTCATGAACTATTAAGCTTTCTAGATGCATATTCTGGTTATAATCAGATTAAAATGGATCCTTTAGACGAGGAAAAAACCTCATTTATCACGAATAGGGGAACTTATTATTATAAAGTCACGCCTTTTGGCCTAAAAACGCTGGAGCCACCTATCAAAGGCTAGTGACCAAGTTGTTCCAAGAACATCTGGGAAAAACGATGGAGGTGTACATCGATGACATGTTGGTAAAATCAACACAAGCGCAAGACCATTTCCAGCACCTATCTACTGCTTTTGATATTTTACGCAGGTATAATATGAAGTTGAATCTAGAGAATTGCGCTTTTAGAGTGCAATCGGGCAAATTTTTGGGTTTTCTTGTATCAAACAGAGGAATAGAGGTAAATCCCGCTCAAATTAAAGCCATAGAGGAAATACCTGATGTTTTAACAAATAAAAAGGAGGTTCAAAGATTGACAGGAAGAATAGCAGCTTTGGGGAGGTTTATTTCTAGATCTTCCGAAAAAAGTTTTAAATTCTTCTCAGTTCTCAAAAAACAGAATCAGTTCGAATGGACTGAAGAATGTCAGCAAGCCCTCAAGAACCTGAAGATTTATCTATCGAAACCACCACTGCTTTCAAAGCCAAAAGAAGGGGAAAGATTGTACATCTACCTGGCTGTCTCAGAAATTGCTGTAAGTGCAGTATTGGTAAGAGAAGAAAAAGGTAAACAATCACCTATCTATTATGTAAGTAAAACTTTGCTAGATGCTGAGACTAGATATCCACATCTGGAAAAGTTAGCTTTAGCTTTAATAATGGCATCTAGAAAATTACAACCATATTTTTCAATGCCACCTAATCACTGTTGTGACTTCATATCCTTTAAGAAATATTCTTCATAAACAAGAATTATCAGGAAGATTAGCCAAGTAGGCCATAGAACTAAGTGAGCATGAGATAATTTATCAGCCTAGTTCTGCAATTAAGTCTCAAATACTAGCTGATTTTGTTGCTGACTTTAGTAATGGCATTGTATCTGAAGTAGAAAAAGAGTTACAACTCTTTAACGGTGTTAATCCAGGCCTGTGGACCTTGTTCACTGATGGTTCTTCAAATGTAAAAGGTGCCGACTTAGGCATAGTCTTAATATCACCCACGGGTGAAAAGACACGACAAGCTATAAAGTGGTATCCTATCACTAACAATGAAGTAGGGTATGAAGTTGTTATTGCAGGGCTTGAACTTGCACGGGAGCTCTCAATCGAGCAAATTGTGATCAACAACGACTCCCAACTGGTAGTAAATCAAATACAGGAGACTTACATCGCTCGAGAAACTAGAATGCAACAGTATCTTGAAAAAGCATGAGAGCTCGTGAGACAATTCAAAACATGGAAGGTAGTGCAAATACCTAGAGAGGAAAATACGGAGGCAGATGCATTAGCTAACCTCGCAACAGTCACGGAAGTAACGAACAAAGACAATACAATTGTCGTTCAACTATTTTATTCAATAATAGACCAGGAAAGGAATGAGGTAACTTTCAACAACCTAACCTGGGACTCGAGAAACGAAATTCTTAATTTTTTGCAGAATGGCACCGTACCTGAAGACAGGAAAGCGGCTCAAGCACTATGCCGCAAAGCTGCACGGTACTGCCTTATTCGCAACTTACTTTATCGCAAGATGTTCGGAGGACCCCTAGCTAAATGCCTTGGGACTAACCAAATGGAATTTGTGATGAAAGAAGTCCACAAGGACACTGTGGAAATCACTCAGGGGCAATATCCTTAGTGAAAACACTAATCAGAACCGGATACTATTGGCCTAAGATGGAAGAAGAAGCCGAGAATTTTGTATGCAAATGAGACAGATGTCAAAGGTTTGCCAATAATATGCATCGACCAGCGGAATTATTACATCCAATAATATCCCCATGGCCTTTCATGAAATGGGGGATGGATATAGAAGGACCTTTACCCACAGCTAAAAGACAGGTACGATTTTTACTTGTACTAACCGACTATTTTACAAAATGGGTAGAGGCAGAGGCGTTCAAACAAGTGCGAGAAAAGGAAGTTAAAATCTTCTTATGGCAAAACATAATATGTCGCTTTGGAATACCAAAGGAAATCTTGTGTGATAATGGCCCACAATTCATAGGCTCACAAATCACGAAATTCTTCAAAAGTTGGCAAATCAAGCGGATCACTTCAGCGCCATACCACCCTGTGGCTAACGGTCAAGCTGAATCAACGAATAAGGTCATCATCAACAATCTAAAGAAGTGGCTAANTCGAGAGATAGCTGGAAAAGACGCTTATGAGTTGGAAGCTATGGACGGCAGATTTCTACCAACAAGCTGGAACGCCATCCATCTAAAGAAGTATTACTTCTAAAAATAAAAAAATACCCCCGTCAGGCATCACACGTTCGATTTTATTTTGAACATTTAAAAATTTTACTAACTTTTTTAGATGATAGGCACAAAACTAGCCCATCACCAGATAATGATATTAGACCTACAAAGACGCGAGGAAATAACACAATTCTCGGTCTAGGATTACACTTTCTAATGGACATTTTAAAAGGGGTTAAGCAGTCATCATCTAAAAAACTATATACCTTCGAGTCCGGAATGTTTTTCCTTTTCAGGAAAAGGACCACAAAGAAAGGAATAATCAAGTGCTCGAGATTTCATTCTTCAAAGCTCAAACACTTGGGGGACTATACAGTATGGAAGGCTAAGACGAAGCAAAGAAGACTATCAGAAAGTCAAAAGCTCGAGCCTAAAGACCCATCTACCCAATGAAGACAAGTGACACGAGCAGAATCGAAAGAAATCAAAAGAGCCATCCAAATACAAAGCCTTATGCAAAAGGCAAAAACCTTTGAACATATTCAGGTTGAAAGGAAAAATGTCAGTCACGAGAAAGAAATGTACATCTTTATACTCATTCAAAAAATTGTTCTCGAATAAAACAGTTATGGATGAAAGATCTAAACCCTTGTATTTGTTCAAGAAATTGTTATCAAATAAAAACAGTTACGAATAAGAAAACATTCCCCTCGTACTTATTAGAAAACTGTTACTAAACAGTTACGGGTAAAAACCCCAATCTTTATAAAAACTGTTACTAGTGAAAAACAGTTGTTTCCTTGTATTAATATCGAAAAACTGTTACCTATGAAAAACAGTTACGAAATACAAGAGTATACTAAATCTGTTAAACAAAAACAGTTGCAAGCGTGACTTTTTGATGATAACCAAACACATGTAAAATGTCATGGAAGTTCAAACAAAAAACTTTCCTTGAAAAGATTCTTAAACATGTGTAAAATTCCTATCACTCTATTGCATTATCATGAAGTTGAGACGTCTTCTTCATGTCGATTATAAAGGGCCATCTTCCATAAACTATGCCTATTACATAAAGGCACACATTTAATATGACATCGTACCTATTATAAAAAAGGTACGAGTAGTCTAAAGCATTCCACATGCAAAACTCGAAGGTAAAACTAAAACCTCGAAAAATAAAGCATGCAAAAGACTTGAAGAGTGAAATAAAAACAAAACAAAAGTCGAACTGATATTTATATATTAAAAAACGGCTAAAACTAAGTATTAACTTATACTTAGCCGTATAAGATTTTTATATTTACATTGTGGTGCCCCTAAGTTGTCATTTGGGGACTTAAAGGAAATCCAAATTTACCCCCGATGGGACTAGGGGTAACCACCAATTGATACAAAGAAAAAGAAAAAAAAAGGTAAACCAATTAGATCTTTTTAAAGAGAGGGGTTGACTTCAGAGGCGGAAGGAACGGGAGCAACTGAGGATGAAGAGGCATGAGCGGCTGGAATCTCACCATCAGGTGAAGAGAGGTTATGACCTTGTTGAACCTTCTCCATGGCTTCCTTAGTTTTGGCTATTTAAGCACTAAGGTCAAAACCCTCTTGACTCATCTCCATCAATGTGTCAAGGCGAGAATTCATATACGCCCAGCTCACATCGACAGCAGCCACCTCTTCCAAATCTTCATAATCTTGTGCCCATACTTGAAGTTCAGCTCTCAGCCCGTCCTTCTCCGCCTCCGCAGCTTCATGAGCGGACCTTAATGGAACAATTGAATCCTCTAAAGCTTGAGCTTTGTCTAAAGCCATTCGAAGATCTTCTTGAGTGCGAGTGAGTGATTGCACAAGCTCGCCTGAGTATTCTTCCTTCTGCCCCAGCAAGTTCTTTAGGTCTCTAATCTCCTCTGAGGAACGGGACAGCAAACGAAGACTCCAGAAAACTCTTGTCTTTGTCAGCTTGACTGAAAGAAGCCTGCTCCACTTCTAGCTCTGCTGCCATAAGTCTCATCTGCCGCTTCAAGGTACTCCTCTCTTCTTCTAGAGCGTCCATGTCAATCCTTAAGTTGTCATATTGTGCTTTCCAATTATCAACTTCTGCCTGCAACTCTCTTATCTCTTGGTCTGTGTTTGAAATCCTCTTCATAAGCTCCATTCCTATGAGGTTAATCTATAAGAACTAAACTAGTTAGATATGGTAAATTTCATATACGAGAGTGAAAGAGGATAACTTACACCATACCTTCAAAGAAGTATGCACGACCTCATTTGCCCATGTAAGAGCACCGTGGCTAGCTAGCTNATTCCCTCAGCTGGAACCTCTATCACCACCTGCCGCATCTATCTGCTGGAAGACCCTACTTCCCTAACGGAAGGCATGGAAGCAGGCAGAGATGGAACAACAACAGGCGCGGAAGGTTGAGGAGCTGGAGAAGCCATGGGAAAAGGAGCAAGCACGGAAAGTTGAAGAGTTGAAGAAGTTACAGGCAGAGAAACAGCAAAAGTTGAGATAGCCAAAGGAATAGAAGAAACTTCTTCTCTCAAAGAAGCAGGAAAGACAGCAGACAAAGGGACGTCATCAGGAGCGAGATCAATACCACCGTGAATAGGGGAATGTGGAACATCATCAAAGACAGGGGGCTCAAGCGCAGACACGGAATGCAAGGTTGAGGCAGCAGGCTCGTCATCTAAAACCATTCGCCTTCTCCGTGGCCTGTGCACTAAAGCACTCTCTTCCTCTTCCTCCATGGAACGAGATTCACTAATCTTCCTCTTCGAGAAAGATGAACCAACGATAATTTCCTGGGCTTGAGCCAAGGACATCTTCGGGATAGAGGAAGTAGACACCCCACGAGCAGAGAATCCTATTAAAAAGGGAAAAAAGTTAAATGACAGAAGGAAAAAATACTCGAGTAAGGAAAGAAGCAAGAATAAAAGCTTCACTTACCGTGGGTCTTTACTTGCCAACCGTACCTCCTAGCGAGGTACTTCCAAGATCTTTCTTCAGAAGGAGCAACAGATAACAGTTTTTCTACCCAATCACGAATACCGGAGACATTCTTGACAGTATTCATGATTGATGAAAGTAGAGAAATAAACAAACACGGTGTTAAATAAAACATCTCAAGTCAAAACAAGAAAAAGTAAATGCGAGTTAAAGCATACTCACGTGCGCGATTCCACTTCTCAGGGAAGGGAGGATTTTCTTCACCCACTAAACCAGCAGTGGGTACAGCAACATAACGAAGGTACCAACCCCTATCCTTATCATCTCCAGGGGATACTAACACTCTTTTTCTCCTAGCAGTCAGAGTAAAAAAACCTTCACAAAATAAGGTAGGAGAGTAGAGGTGAATAAGATGGTTGAAGGTAAAAGGAACCGAGGCTAAAGAAGCCAAACTCCTAAGGCATGCGACAACTCACCACACAAGCGGGCCAACTTGTCCTAAGCATATATTGAAAAAACGGAAAAACTCAATTATAACTGGGTCAATGGAGGGTCTAAACCCTAAAGTGAATGGATAAGTATAAATAAAAGAATATCCCATCTTGTAAGACGTTATTATTTGATTACTATTCCGAATATAGACAGGAAAGTCAGATTTCCATGAGCACTCCCTTCGAACAACGGAAATCTGACCCTCAGTTATAAGGGTTAGGTATCTTTCTACACTATCAAGAGAAGAAGACTCATCTACAAGAACTTGACTATCCCTAGCGAAAACAAACTCAGTAGGGACAATTTCATTGACTCCAGGTTCACGAAGGCGTTTGCCTCTACCTCTAGACGAAGACCGAGAAACCCTAAATCTCGGAATAACTGGAGATCTAGTGGAAGAAGAAGGAACTATTTGAGAAGAAGAAGAGCCCCTCGAAGGAGTGGATCCTAGACTTCTAAGTCTACCACCCCTCCGACTCCTAGTCGGAGCAGAAGATGGCGCTAAGCTTTCAATNCCCTCCGACTCCTAGTCGGAGCAGAAGATGGCGCTAAGATTTCAATGTCTATTACTCTTTGAGGTTGGTTTGAAGAAGACATGTTTACAAAGGCAAAGAAGAAAGTTTTTTTTTACAGAAAACAGAAGTAAAAAAGTGTTTCGTGGAAGCAAAGAAAAGAAAACATGAATTTATACTTGAAGACAACCGTCAAACATGATGAAAAAGGAAAATAATGATGAAAAGTCATAATTGAAGATGTCACTTCAGGACTGGCACAGCCGCAAAAAACCCTAAAAGGTGCTGAGTAAACGCAAAACCAATCCGAAAAGGACACGTGGATGAGCATTAAATGGAAGTGACAAACGACGCCTATGGTACAGAGAAGGATACAATGATTCAAGGAAAAGAAGCGGCAAAATATTCTCGCCATAAATGAATATCCACTTATCAAATATTAATCGTTAAATACATGGTAAGTGGGGGGACTATCTACATTAGTAAAAAAGAGTTTCACACGTAAGCCAGCTTTTGACAACTCAGCTAGTCACGTGGACACGGGAAAACACGATAGCTGGAAATAACGCTTTGAAGAGGTACGATACAAAGAGACACGGTTCAGTAAACCCATGAACTTATCAGCCACGGGAAGTCCAATTTGATCAAAACGGGAGAGAGGCACGGTCAGAATGAATCTAGACAAAGCTACGGGCAGTTTTACGAACCCACAATTGATTACTCGAATGTTATGTAACTGAACCCCTATTTACCGTTATCCTTTGTAACGCTTCATTAATGTCATAATTGGTCATTAATGAGTAACCATAGCAGCAATCGTATGTTATAAGAATCTCCTGTATAAGGGAGGGGAAGACAGCTTGTAAAGGCATCTGATTCTCGAAATACAATCAACTTCGATCTTTTATTTATGTAATATTGTCTATTATTCATTTTTCCATTATCTCGATTATCAGTAACCGTATTCATCTTAAAAATAAGCTTTAGTCAAAAGGTCTAATTCTTTGGTTAAACAAATTCGTTGTGAGACTTGTGTTAGAACGGCTTGATTAGTTGGTTATCATATGTTTCCCTTATATGTTTTCACTGGTACTTTAACGGTGTTCTTATTACTTTACTGTTTATATCATATGTTTATTCTTGTTGTCATTTACTGATTTCTGCTTTCATTATTAGCTTTACACGTTTATACTGCACAGGTTATTTTGACTAGTAGGTGTCTTGACTTGTACCTCATCACTACTCCACCGGAGTTAGTCTTGATACTTACTGGGTATCGACCATGGTGCACTCATACTACACTTTTGTATATTTTTGTGCAGATCCAGGTATTGGAGATATCAGATTCAGGCAGAGTTAGCTTATTGATCGCGGGGATTCAAGGTAGAGGTGTTTGGTCGTTGCAATCCCTTGGAGTCCTTTCCTTTTATTGTATCGTCAGCTTGTTATCCGAACAGTGTTGTATTTCATTTTTTGAGATCTTTCTATGTATTCAGCTAGAGTTCATGACTCTGTATTACCTAGTCTTGAGAGGTTGTAGTGATTATTGCCACGTAGGCTCATTTCACATCCATTTTGATATTTGTATAAATCTCTATTTTAAAATATCATTGTTAAACTGGCTTAATTTTTGTAAATCAGCTTACCTAGTCTTAGAGACTAAGTGCCATCACAACGCCTAAGGTGGGATTTTGGGTCGTGACACATGTGCGGGTGAGACTTATGTTGTGGCACTAGATATTTGCCGTGCGAATGTGATTGATAATTTGGGCATGGGGTGTCATGTGTGTAAGATTCGTGATTGTGGATTACAATTTATAATTATGAAGTGTGGTGTCTCAGGATAATTCTTGTTGTCAATCATGTGTTGGAATGACTTGATTACTTGAATTGCATTTGTTTCCTTAATTTATTTCATTCATACTTTAACTGTGTTCTGATTATTTTCCTGCTTTATTACTTGTTTATTTTTTGTTGCCATTTGTTGTTTCTATTATTCCATTGATAGTTTTATATTGATGTTCTTTCCATTATTAGCTTTATATTAATAGCTTGCACAGGTTTTGTGTCTAGTGAGCATTTCGACTTACTTCGTCACTACTCCACCGATGTTAGTCTTGATACTTACCGGATATCGTTGTTGTGTACTCATACTACGCTTTTGCATATTTTTGTGTAGATCTAGGTATTTCGGATCGTGTTGATTTTTGGGAGTTGTGCCTCTGCGTTTCGAGACTTCAAAGTATACATGTCGTTCCATTCGCAGGCCTCGGAGTCACCATCTTACTTTATTTATGCTATTGTTTGATTGTAATCCAAAACAGTATTGTATTTTAGAATGTTTTGTGTAGTTTCCGTAGAGCTTATGACTTTGTATTACCGGATTTTGGGAGTGTGAAAGTTGTATTATGATATTGGCTGTGTCTTAGGCCATTTTCTCTGCTTTATTTAATATTAAGTTGTTATATTCTGTCTGATGTTGTTGTGTGATGGGTTTACCTAGTCATGGAAACTAGGTGCCATCACGATCCTTAAGGTGGGATTTTGGGGTCGTAACCAGGTTTAACGCACCCCAAATAAACATATATTTGAATTTTTCTTATATATGCTCTAATTAATAGTGTATATATTAGTTGTAGAAAAGCAGACATTTTGCTTACTTTGGTAGTTTCTTTGTTGTTATATTTATTTTTATTTTTCTTTGACGTGTGGTTCTTCCATTTTAAAATATTTTATTTTTGAGTTGAGAGTTTTAAGAATTTTTTGCTCGATACCTGTTGTGTCACATGATTTTTTTTAAAACTGTATTAGATATTTTGCTTGACCTTTTTCTTCTTGATTTCTTTCTTTCAGTTATTTGCCTCTAGTCCATGGATATTAATATATTTTTCATTATGGGTACATCTATCAGATGACTAGTTTTTTGAATTAAATTTTTTTTACTTAATCTAAGATAAAGTGGGAGGGGAAGAGGTGACAAATAAGGGGGGGGAAGGAGGGGGGGGTTCAATTTGTTATCAAGTATCATTTTGCGGTTTTAATATGCACAAAGTTGAGGTTCAAAGTGAATCCCTTAACTAAAAGGGAAAATATTCGCCAAAATATTTTATTGAGGCAAAAGGAAACATTTTTCAAACTTAAAGACCAATTTTGGACCTTTTTCATTTTTTTTTTCCGGTGGATCAATTGGTTAAAAGGGATAAAAGTGAATCTTTCGCAAATCATGGGGCAAATATTTGCCAGTTTTATAACAGCAGGGTCAAAAAAATGTCCAACTATTAACAGAAGGTAAAAGTGTCCCTAGGCGAATAATACATGGGCAATTTTGGCCTTTGACCCAAAAAACTGTTACAAACCAAGAAATCTTGTCGAACGGCAATGGGTTGGCTCTTAGAAATTTAGCTAACCAAGGTGATGAAGTATAAAAAAAATGAATATATCAAATTCCTGAACGAGACGGTGCATCCACCAAATTTCAGGAAGGTTTCATTAGCAAGCGCCAAATGATGCAGAAAGCTTATTGCTACACAATTCCTGACTAGTAAGATTTCCATAAATTGCACACTTTTTGTGGACCAATCAAAGGTAAAAAGCTCTAATCCCACTTCCCCATCACACCTTAAGGGGGAGGGGCAGATGAACTGTTCATCCATATGATATAAGCCCTCAATACTCATCCTAAGTTATAAGGTAGCCACAATCAGAGCAAACGGACTTGAAGCATTTTTCTCCAAGTTGGCAGTCCTCCTCATATAGGAACACCTAGTTCAGAAACCTTGACAATCCTTTTGTCAATTGCAGACCTTTGTTGACGCAGATGCGACGCCATTGAAGCAACCTGAGTGACATACTCAGATGAGGATAGGGACTTTCAATGCAGATATAAATCAAAACTAGATAGTAGAGATTGATGAAACAAGTGCAAAATTGAAGACCAATATCAGTTCGCCAAGGGAACTCACCTCTGCTCGTAGCTTTAAAGCCTCTCTACCCGGAATTTCCCGCAGCACATCCATCAAATCTATCAGTTGAAAAAAAGGAAGTTGCGTTAAGTTTTTCATTAACACCAACAAAGAAGTTGTCAGCTTTACATGGATTTCGAAATGAAGTTTCCAGAAAATTCATCCAGCTTCCTATACAATTCTTTACACCACTAAATACAAATGAAACAAAAAATCATTGGTTAAAAGGAACATTTTCTTTACATAAAAAACAACAAATGAAACAAGGTATGGCCTTGACTTTCCTTTTCTTTCAAGTCTTTTGATTTAAGGACAGTAATTGCATTAATAAAAGGTATCTTTTCAAAATACAACAATTTAAATCAGCTACATGACTAAGCATGTAACAAGATGCAGAGCAATCAACTGTTTTTCAGTTAAAGCAAACCAATAGATTTATTCACTACTCTAACATGTCCTTACATCTGCCTCCAATAAGCACCTTTTACTTATTTTCCTTTGCAGTTCACCCAAAACCAGGTACTTTCTTTAAGAAAACCCAGACAAGTGCAAACAATACAGGAGCCATAATTTGGTAGGATAAAAGTTAATTCATTTAGCAAAGCAATACCTAGTTTAATCCAAAAACTCATGCTTTCATGTACTTGGATGGTAAGTCTAAGACTAGAATGCTTTTCATTCTGCACCATCTGCAAATCCTCTGTAAATTTAGAGGAAATAACTTGGTTGCTAAATCATAGCTCCATTCAAGAGAAAGGTTTTACGTTGATTGCGAACTTATGTAGCAAACAATGAGAAGCAGAGGGCAACAGAGTAAATGAGCAAAAGCACTTATTCGTAAAATAATAAGGAAAATAGGGTACACTAACCAGCAGCTTGAGCTTCAACCTTGTAGACAGTTTTTCCAATACTTTGGATCTGATTTCCAGCATCCCTAAAAAATTTAAATAATCAAATGCAGAAGCTACAAAGATAACGATACAAACGAAAATACAGAAAAGACATACATGAGGTCAGACAGGCCACGTTTCATATCCTTTTCAGCTAGAGCCGCTCTTTCAAGCAGCTTTTTACTCTCTTTTTTCATCAAGTCAACAGACAGGCTCAACTCTTTCACATTCTTCTCAGCTTTACTAAACTTAGCCTGAAAAGTTGAGTTACTGCCTTAATCAAATTGAAAAGGAATGACATATAGGCAGGACAGAATCATGTAGCTGCTTGGCCAGAGTTTCAAATGAAAGTTTTAGCACAAAAGGCATAATTAACTCAAATATTTTTAGCAGATCACCTCTTCACTCTGGAGACGGCCCAGTGTTTGACGAAACAGAAATCTTCTAGGTCCTGCGGGAAGAGGTCATTTAGCTCAGCGCAGAGGATAGCTTGATATTAGTTACCAAACAATGTGCCATTATTTTAACTAATGCAACTAAGGAATAAGCATCGTTGGAGGAAAAGAAAACAAAACAGAAGACTTAGAAATGCACGTGCTTGTCTATGGATCCTAAACTGATTTCTTGATTTCTCAAAATTGGCAACTCCTAATAACAAGAATCCATCTTGCTGGATGATAAATCAAATATTATTTCAAGCGCAAACTCATTTAAAGAAACCAGGCTTAAATCATCCAACATTCACCTATGACATGATCCTCAAATTGTTTTAACAAGAGATAATTTAGTTAAAGCAGATGACCAAGTTTGGGATAGTGACGGTGCTGCAAGAGAATTTTCGTCACTTCTTTTCCCAGGAAGGGACCACAATGTGATCCCTTTCTGGACTGAAGCTGCATTACAGAACGATTTGTAATCAATGGACGTGGCTATAAGAGGTGCCTGGAAACAAGCATGACAAGGGACATAGCAAACCGCAAAAGATGGACTCCACTAATCGAATTCTCTTTTTATCAAAGTAAATTTTGTATGGCAAAAATGTTTACATATCCAATTCAGGATAAATGACCATGGTGACAGAGCAGGACGAAGAGGAGAACATCATTTTAAATAGAGATTTAGGCAGATCTTGTCACTGTTCATGCCTATGAAGCACAGAAACAAAATATCCATTCACTGGTTTAGGATATTAACACTAGTATAACACCAATGGGTACAACTCTTGATTTAAAATATCCAAACACCCTGAGCAATCCTAGTTCCTTTCTAATTATTCAAAATATCCAGACGCTGGACCTATTTGTTCTGTGAAGAAGAGAGGGATGGGGCCTAAAGCAGAAAGGGCAAGGGTTCCCCCAGCAGCATTCCTCCCTTGCTTGACCAAAGCCTGATTTCAAAACATAATATGGCAATTGTAGCCGTATCAGAAGATCCAGAAGGTCCACAAGCTGAGAAAGAGTTCCATATGGTGATTATCAGAAACAGTGGGAAGTATGGGAGGAGGAGGTGAGAAAGGGGAGGAGAACTAGTAGTTGGTTATATAAGAAGGGCACATGGAGCGGGTGGATCAAAATATCCTGGGATTTGGGAACTCATAGGGATTTCCTACGAGGATAGGATTATGTAGTTGCCAACGGATATTGTGCAAGTACAATGGAAGCTAGTAGTGGTGAAGTAGAGAGACCGAGAGAGGAAGGTGGGCAAAGAGAACAGTGGGAAAAGTGAAGCGAGTAAAGGCACATCGTAGTCCACGAGATAAAAGGAGAGACGAGGAAAATGGGAGAGGATGGAGGTGAACGGAGAAGAAGGAGGTGAATGGGGAGGAGAACCACTAATTGGTTATTCAGGAGGGGAGATGATGTCGATGGATCAAAATGTACTGGGATTCCGGAAACTCCTAGTGGTTTCCTACAAGGATTTTGAGGATCGGATTATGGGGTTGCCAACGGATATTGTGCAACTAAAAGGAAAGCTAGTAGTGGCAAAGGAGAGGGAAGCAAAGTGGGCATGGAAGAGATTTTTTTTTTTTTTTGTGTGTGTGTGTGTGTGGGGTGGGGGGAATAGCACATTGTGGTGCACGAGATGAAAGGAGAGAAGAGGTAAAAAAGGGAGATGATGGGGTTGAATAGGGGAGAAAGCGGTGAGAAAGGGGAGGAGAACAAGTAATTGGTTATGTCAGAATGGGACATGATATCCTCCGGGAAACTCGTAAGGGTTTGCTACAAGGATTTTGAGGATAAAATTATGGGGTTGCCAACGGATATTGTGTAACTGCAACGGAAGCTAGTAGTGGCGAAGGAAAGGGACGGAAGGCGAGCTAGGAGGAAAATGGGGAAAAAGTGAAGCGAGTAAAAAGCACATAGTGGTGCACGAGATGAAACAAGAAAAGTGAGAGAAATGGGAGAGGATGGAGGTGAACGGGGGAGAAGGAGATGAGAAAGGGGAGGAGAACCGATAATTGATTATTTCAAAAGGGGACATGAAATAGGTGGATCAAAATGTCCTAGGATTCGGAAAACTCATATCTCGTATGACGATTTTAAGGATAGGATTATGGGGCTAACAACGAATATTTTGCAAGTAGAAGGGTTGCTAGTAGTGGAGAAGGAAAGGAACGGAAGATGGCCAAAGAAGAGAATGGGGGGAAGTGAAGCAAGTGAAAAACACATAGTGGTGGACGAGATCAGACGAAAGGAGAGAAAAGGGAGAAAAGATGTGCTTCTTCATTTCACAGCAAGGGGACCTATCCTTACCGGTAAAAACATGAGAAAGGATAACATATGTCAGCAGGTAATACATGTGCATGCCCTCGAGTGAGAACATAAATCATTTACGGGTCGTTTGGTAGGGTGTATAAGAATTGTGCGGAATAAGGTGTATTAGTAATGCATGGATTAGTAATACATGGGTTAGTAATGCAAGCATTAGTTATGCATATATTATTTTTTATCTACTGTTTCGTGCGGTGTATTAAAATTATAATACATTGTATAATTTTTAAGAAAAATAGTTGTTTACAAAAATGCCCTCCATATTCTTTAGCTTTAAGGGACTTTAAGGATAATTGTCTTTAACCATGCTAATGCATGCATTAATAGCCTTGGTATTACTAATGCCCTGGTTTTCTATGCATTGCTTATGCATAGGATAATGCCAAGTATGATGTTATTAGTTACACACAGGTTGAAAAAAGGTACCAAACATAGTATTAGTAATGCATAGAGGTAATGCTTGCATTATTTTTTCTAATACCTCCTACCAAACGAACCCTTATCGGTACAATTCAAGTAAGCAATAAAAATCTGGTAGACGGCATTGGCACTTACGTGGATATTGTGGAGTGAGAAAAAAAGGAGAGAAGGTATGAAAGGTTTTGTACAATTTAGGATTTTTTTGCTTTTAGTCAATTTTTGGTGCAGCCAATACTTGAGAAGTATATTTTAGTGTAGATTCTCTATTATTTTGCAAGTCACCAGTACATCACGTGTTTACCCGCACCATCAATCAAATTATTGCTTTGACAAATATCAAATCAGTACTAACCCTAGTTCTATAGTTTTGGGGCATTATATAGTTTTGAAAGGTGGAGATAATGTATTTTAAGCAATAACAATAATTTAAAAACTAAAATCCTTAACTAGGAAATAAAACACAATGGATCAAACTCCTAAAGCAAAGAAGAAAAAGAAGTTGCTCCCCTTTAGGCAAATACATATGTTGGGACTATTTTTCTGTTATATCATGTTATATTAGAATGAGACACTTATGTTGTGTAATCTTGGATTTGTTTTCTTGTCTGCCATTTTTTTGGTGACTGACCAGTTTAGTTGATTTGTTTCTTTATTATAACGACGAATACTGACAAGAAAGCAAAGCAAATATGAACAAAGTACAAAAAGAAATTTTTCGACCATTATCAAAGCACTACCACCTTTTTCAGTGAACTGTTCGCACTTATGAGCTGAAGGAATGCAAATTAGATCTCTTATATCGATCTACATACAAAGAAACATTAGCTAAACCTCAACCATAAATAACAAAAAGAAAGTGAAAACAAAATGCAAATGCTAGCTATCATGCATTGTTTCCTGAAATTTCAAAAAATCACAAAAGTTTGTCACTATGTATTAGAGATGGGCTCTAAGCAAATCGAAGACTTGTATCCTTTATCCCCAGCCTCTCTATTAATTAAATCAGTTGCCAGCAGATTATGGTGAGAAATTTAAAATAAAGTTAAAGTACATCTAATACCTCGCATGAGGAGGAGGCCAGCAGCAATACCAATTCCCCCAGCCATAGCAGGGTGCTCTCTCGCACTTACCAACTCATCTGAAAGGATAGGTTGAAGTAAGGCATTTATAGGAGAAAAATCCATTTACCAAGCTAATCTCTAAATCAAATTTTTATTATAATATCAATAAAGCCACAATGATCTAGTCGAATTCTGAACGGCAACAATAAAAAGTAAGTATACAAAAGAAAAAGGAGATAAAAAATTCACACATTCCTTTTATTCCCACGGATAGGTAAAGAGTACGTTGAATGAAGTACCGCAATAAAGGAAGAAAAATAGGAACTAGCCAAATCTAAAGGCTAATTAAGGCTTACACAAAGAACAAAGAAAACTGAAATACTAATCAGCTCCTTGAACAGCTTTTTCCTTCCCAAGGTAGCACGCAGAACCACTTTATCATGTTCGTCGGTAAAGATTCTCCCTAAAGCATCGACTACATTCTTTTTTAATTTCAATGACCCCCCATCAAGCAAAGCGGACTTCATCTCAAAATTTCTTATAGATTTACCAATGCTGACTCCTTGCCATGCCAATGAAGATTCCTAGCTGAATGAGATATTGCCCAATAGATATTGAAGAAAGCATAGAGCATGATGCAAAGGTCATGCAACATCTCAAAATGGAAAAAGGATGATTGATTGACTTCTCTTCATACAAATAAAGCAGGAAATCATTTACATTACATGTATGAGAAGGCAAGTTTGTGCAAGACTGGTAGCATCTACAAACCATGAGGGGTTCACTTGTTTTTGAAAATATGCAACAAAAGCTCATTGACCAACAATTGATGAATGACATTCTATTTACAATGCGTTCGGGAGGATAGAAGCATAATAGTCCATAATAACTATAAGAAGGCAAGTGCAAGTTACCTTTAATTTTCCTGAAGAAAACTTCTTCATATGTTGTATACTGGGCTTTTATCTTTGGCATAAAATCCTGGAAAACATTACTTATAGATTAGACATGCCAAAAAACACAAGAAAACATGGAAAGATTTAGATGGAACTCTGAAAAAACGGACCTTAGGCCTAACTCAACCTCAAAAGCTAGTTCAAGAGCTGACAATTTCCCAAGACAATATAAGGAAACAACAACACATTCTCTCAACCAATGTGGGCGGTGTTGTCAAAGGCTCACTTAAAGGCACATCTAAGCCCTGAAAAAGTAGGTGCAAAATCAATTGTGCTTCATTTGCTTAGGTGGTGCTTTGCTTTAGTGCTAGCACTAAGTTGTGTGCCTCATCCCCACGGGCTCGGTCTTGAAGAGCGCGTTGCTGAAAGAAAATTATTTCTTCTACGAGTAATTTTTATAATTTTTTGCCTAAATAATTGTTGTTTTTGCTTTATAGTTATTATTGAACTACATATAATTTTTTTAATTTGTTTATACACACAATTTTTTATCTTTTCTTCATCAAAGCACATGCTTTATATGCACTTTGTGCTTAAAGCCTTAACATATTTCAACACTTTTTCTCACTTTTGGCCTTTGATAACATTGAGTAGGATATCTACACCAGTGCACCCTCCCACTCCCCCCCCCCCCCCACCCCCAAGCAGCTCAAAAATATCTTGCGTGGACAATATAATATGGGAGCCTAACATTAGAAAAACAAGAACTTGGACAGATCTGGCTACGACACAATGTGAAGAAAATATACCTTGGGAAATTTCAATCTCAAAAGTTAATTCATGGTTTGCGGATACATGCAAATATGAGACATTATAACAGGCACATTAAATACTTGGACAACCTTCCATGGGAAATATAACAATAGAAAGAGCAAATCAACCACTTCATCTTTCTTTCTTTCCTTTTTTTTCTATCCTTGAAGAGTAAACTCATTTTTTCCCTCTATTTCGTTCACAAACAACAACAACAATCCAGTATAATCCCACAAGTGGGTTCTAGGGAGGGTAGTGTGTACGCAGACCTTATCCCTACCCTAGTGGGGTAGAGAAGTTGTTTCTGATATTGTTTCTGATAGACTCTCGGCTCAAGAAGATGAAAAGAGATAATAGAACATTAACATCAACAGAGGCAAGAAAGATAGTACCAGCAGCCTAAGAACTAGAAAAATAGACGGAAAAAGCAATATCAATAACAAGTAACAATGGCAAGGTACTAGGAAGTCGGGGCAAAAAAAAAATATGAACACAACATGAACCACTAGTAGTTTAAGAAAAGACACTATCTGACTAGCCTTACACCTAGTAAGGAGTAGAAAAACGCTCAAGTACCTACTAACTTTCAATCCTAATGCTCGACATCCATATCTTACTATCAAGGGCCATCAGTCATGTCCTCGGTAAGCTGAAGATGTGCCATGTCCTGTCGGATCAGCTCTCCTGTTACTTCTTAGGCCACCCTCTACCTCTTCTCATACCCGCCAAAGCCAACCGCTCACACGTCCTTACCGAGGCATCTAAGTTTCTCCTCTGCACATGGCCGAACCATCTAAGCCTCGCTTCCCGTATTTTGTCTTCCATGGGGGCCATGCCCACCTTCACTCGAATATCTTCATTACTATATTTATCCAACCTAGCGTGCCCGCACATCCATCTCAACATCCTTATTTCTGCTACTTTCATCTCTGGATATAGGAATTCCTAAATGGCCAACACTCTGTCCCATAAGGGAGGTGGATTCAATGTTCACGAAGGCTGCCAAAGAAAAGCTTGAAACATGCAAGCGCTAATCCTGAATTATTTTAATGAGATTAGTGAGCTTGCGTAATTATTCAGTAACATGTTAGCCTATATGCATTTATTGTTTTATTTAGTTACTCTATTTAGGTTCCTTGTGTAACACTATGGTTATAATAACAAATGCTCTACTCTGGATAACTTTTTTCCAATAACTGAACAGAGCCACTAGTAGTTACGGTCGAGCCGGTCAAGTCATCTTTCTTGGTAAGGCAGCGTGTTGGAAGCAAGTAGCTGGCATTTGGTAATAGAATTCTTTTGGGGGACTTCAAGATTGCTTCCTGGGGTCTAAATTATAAGAAGGTGAACTTCAGAGAAAGCGTAAATCATTTGCTTGTTAGCCTCAATTTTTCCCTTCCTGATATTTAAAGATTTGGGAGTCATAATGGCTTTGGGTATCAGCTCATTGTCACATGTTGTTGGCTGAAGATGTTAAAGCAACTTTAAGAAAAGGAAGAGGAGATAACTTTCCTAGCAACTTGATGTTGAAAAGCTCATGACATAACTTCATGTTCTTCCTCACTCAGGTAATAGCGAGTTTTTGGCTTTTCTACACAACCGCTCAAAAAGGCCTCTTGAATCATCCAAATTACATTCTTTCGGACGGTAAACTGCACAGCTTTCTAGTTTGAGACGTGTTAACTATCTAAAATGAGCCTCTCTTGAATTATTCGTTCCCTTTTATATCAAGCCAACTTAATGGTGATAGTTCGATGAAGTACCCACTGGTTTATTTGTTCCATTCCTACTGCATAACTCCAGTGAAATATTCCATAGCAATTCAGCCCGCCCAACAAGAGGTCTCTCAATAAAATGGTAACCCTTCAAACTTCTTTGAGGACAGGCCTTGACATAATGGTAGAATTGCTCTTTGGGGACCTATTGTGGACAAGTTCAAGGTGCAAAACAGCCTCTTTGCAGAAATGAAAAGGGAAGGCAGTGTACTTTAAACCCCCAGTCTTGCCATGCCACCATACTAGCACGAGAGCACTCCGTGCATGCGGTAAGTCCATTTTAATCCTTCAAACTCCAGCAACATAACTCTAAATTACGCTCCTTGCGAAGCTATAAGCCTTGAAATTAAACCATTTATCTTCTACCTGATCAGTTATCTATATTCAGTTTAGTTTAGTGCTACAGCTAAGAGAGGAAACTTGCAAAACTTTGCTAAGAACGGGAAGAGAAATTTCGAGTGAAAAGTTGCACAATTGTATCCCCACAGCGCCAACTAATTTGCCTGATGGACCAGTATCAGAATACCTAGAAGAGCTCTCACGAGAAAATCATGCAAATAACAATTTATTGACAAGTACCAATTATCATCCCCTCAACTCCAGCAAAGGAACTATAAATTAAGGTTATTGCAGACCTGTAAGGTCTCAAAATTAAATAATCTAACTTTCACAACCTTGAAGGCACTGACATTTGGAACCTGAATTTATCTAGGTTCTACACTTGTAAGTCTTTTTTCTCATACCATTTACATTAATGGGATACAGAGGGGCGGAGCTACCCTTGTTCGAGTGGAGTCAATTGAAATCCCTTCTCCAGAAAAGGACACTACGTAGATAGGTCAGTTTTTTCAAATGTTTATATACTGTATGTTGATTTCACTCGGCTTCTTCGCCTATTTACTTCTTTATATTTTGAAACTCCAAAATGAAAATCATGGCTTCTCCACGGAGGATACATACAGCAATACTTAACATTTTAAATATTCATATCTGGAAGAATATGAGATCCCAAATGAAGATACAGTAAACACAATCAAATCCAAAAAGAAAAGGCAGATATGATATTCATCGCATTACTAGAAAACTGAAAAATTTTAAATGGTAGGGTTACCGAAAACCTGAAGAGTGCGGAGGTGGGTGAAGGAAGTATATTGGATGGAACGGGCAGAGCGTAGGGCGGAGTCAGTAGACTCTTGAACAGTGCGAGGCAGATCCTCTGAGATGTAAGAGTGCCATGCTTTCTCTTTGGTTTGCGAAGGCAAAAGCGGCGATGATGATGAGGGATCGATGTCAATAGCAGGAGGGGCTTCTTCTCCCATCTTCCTCGTCGATTTCAGCTACTCCGGCAGTACGGATACACGAAACGGAATGGCAAAGGGAAATACTAATTGACAAATGTTGCTAAGTTTTAAAAGATTGAAATTATTAATACTGCCTTTGTTTTCTTATTACTGTTTTAATACAGATTCTTTTTGAAATTTTAGGTTTTCTTTTGCTGACTTAGGAAGGGAAAAAGCTTAGCCCTCATTTGTTTTTTAAGTTTGAATTTTAATATACACCTTAATATATGTTTTGAAACTATAGTTATATTTTCAACCAAGGTGTTTCCGGAAAATAGAAAAATTAAACCAAATCGAAAACTAAATCATACCGATACAAGAAATCGATAATCTTTTTATTTGATCTAGTTTTGATTTTGAATTTTAAAAAGGCAGAATACCTAGGTGGCTACCTAAACTTGGCTCACTTTTTCAATTTGCTACCTCAAGTTGGCCCTCTACCTATTGGCTACATGTCTTTATTAACTTATGTGTCTATTAAATATGCTCACTTACCTGGCACAAAACCCGAGTACCACTTTGTTTACCGTAAAAATTGGATAACAACTTAATTAATACACGGTTTTAAGGATATGTGATACAACTTGATACAAATTAAGAAATCAGATTAATATTGGAATCAACGATAAAAGAACAAATACAAACCACGCAAATCGAACAGCCTTGGTCCTCGAGTTCGATCACCCTTGAACCAAGAGATGCCTCAACTGATGTATGAACAGAATAACAAGATGATAAAAGCTAGAAATGGCAGTATATTGCTTTGTGTTGCGTATTGTGATGATGGTTACAAATGATCAAACCCCCTTTATATAGTAGGGAAGTCCTACTGTTGGTTGATTTCCCAGTGCACACGCAAGTGTACGTGGTCGACAAGTAATATAGGAA
>MDKJ01234576.1:0-12851 GCA_005239525.1 Nicotiana knightiana
CCAGATTATATTTGCAGCGCCCGTTTAGTCTTTCTATAAGACATAGTTGAGCGTGATCAGATGCTCTTCAAGTTTTTTCCATGGAGTGAGTTCTACTTGGTTTTGATTATATTCCGTAATTCCATCTTCGTTTTCAGCATTTGATTGATGAATTCAAAAGAAAATTGAGGTTTTTTGCCTAAATTTTCATAAAATGAATTTTTGAGTTTTGAACACCGATTCAGAGTTGTAATGAGTAAAATAAGTATGGCTGGACTCGTAATTGAATGGGTTTTTGGATGTTATGAGTTTTGTCGGTTACGAGGTGTGGGCCCGGATTTGACTTTTTGGTTAACTCTGGGTAAATGTAAAGATTCGATCTTTATCGGTTGGGTTTGCTTCATATGGCATTAGATTTTGAGTTGCTTTTGGCTAGTTTTGAACCTTTCGAAGGATGATTTGAGCGGGATGACACTTTTAGTGTTTCGATTGGGCTTGTTTGAGGTAAGTATCTGTCACGACCCAAAATCCATGCATGGTCGTGATGGCGCCTATCGTGTTACTAGGCAAGCCTATTTCCCAAAATATTACTATTGATTGATTTTTTTTTAGAATTTCACAAAATAATACCAACATTTGAATTTCTCATAAACTAAATCAACTCTAAATAATAACAATATTGAATATGGAAACGAGCCCCGAACATGGGGATGTCACAAATCATGAGCGTCTAAAACTATAAACTAAGATATATAAATTGTCTAACTGTCCAAAAGAAGAAATCACAACAGGAGCAACAAGGTCCTACGGACAATAGAAACTACCTTACAATCTCCATAGATAGTCGGCCTGAACTCAACGATCGCCGCGCTTTAACTCAACTGGATCTGCACATAAAGTGCAGGGTGTAGTATGAGTACAACCGACTCAGTAGTAACATAAATAACTAAGGAACTGAGCAGTAGTGACACTAAGCAAAACAATCTAATTATTTATTTTCACAATTCAAAAATAACAGGAATAAACATGTAAATTCCATAACTCAGTAAATGCCAAAAAGAAATTTAACAGATAAATGCAGCAACAACAAAAGTAAATGCAACCTCACAGCAATGTCACTCCATCACTCAGCACTCACACTCAGCACTCAACACTCAATACACTCAACACTCTGCGCTCGCTGGGGGTGTGTACAGACTCCGGAGGGGCTCCCAAAGCCCAAGCTCTAAGCACGGACAACTCACGTGCTATCATATCAATGCCTGGATTCGCACGGTCAACTCACGTGCTACGCGGACAACTCACGCGCTATGGTGTCAATACCTGGACCCGCACGGTCAACTCACGTGCTACGAGGACAACTCACGCGCTATGGTATTAACATCCTCACAAAACCAGGCCATCGGTCTTACTCAATCATGTACCTCACTAGCTTCACCATCATCAACAAATAAGGGGACACAACCCACACCAAGTATCACAACATATTAGCAAATAATAGAGACTGAGGTAAACATGTAAGCTAATTTCTATGACTGAATATAATTAATGTGAGCATGAATAAAGCCTAAGTGTGATCCTTAACATGAAGGCAAACAAGTTCAACAATAAGTAAATGCATAAACACAAATAATGGCCATTAGGCCTCACGGGACGGACCAAGTCTCAATCCCTCGAGGCGTACACCCACACGCCCGTCACCTAGCGTGGATATCACCTCCAAACAATCACATGATATCAAACTCTCCGGGTTTATACCTTCAAAGCCAGAGTTAAAACTGTTACTTACCTCGCTACCCTCAAGTTCTCCGGCCTTGCAACGTATAGAACACCAACCAAACGGCCTCCAACTCAATCTATGGGAAAATATTAATTAACGATGTCAATTACTCTAGTCAAAGTCAAATCCTAGTTTCTCCTAAATTTTAGATTTACCGCCAAATATTAATATTTCACTCCACAAATCATGAATTTAAAAAGTATAACCATACTTCAATATCACTATCAATTCAATTTCCAATTAAATTTCTGTAAGTTAGTATTTGAATTCCAATGGCATTAACCAAAGTAGAATCTGTCCAAATTAAGAGCAAGGATTCGGAACTGTAGCTATCATATTCACGTCCAAATATGTTCTTCACTAATGCAATGTAACTACATGTGTATGCATTGTTAAATTATTTCCAAATCTCAAAAGTATTTAATCCTTGAAACCCAATCATATTCCCTATTTGCATTGTTCAATCATCATCACTATTATAATCATATAATATCCTCTCATGATTATCTAATTAGCTAATCATCATCTCCTCTAACTTAAGATACCAGAAGCCTTTATCAGCAACAATAATACTTTTCCTAACATTGTATAATTAATCAATTCCTATTGAACTCTTGAATAATTATATAATCACTTTTGATATTACTACAGTTACTAGGCAATCATGATGCCTCCTAATTAATTAATATAGTGGTAACCGAAACGGCATCCAAAAATATATTCGTAGCAGTAGCTTTTAACATCCCAATATTTCAGTCTAACTAAATGATCAATTACGATTACTATAAAGTAATACCCAAATTCTAATGATGATTACCACAAAGTAAAAGTTAAAAAGTATTCTATACATAGGAAAAGTTTAAGTTTTGTAACAGTAATTTCAAAAATGGAAAATAATAATAATAAATTAAAAATAAACATGTCGTAACTTTTCCAATAGATTGCTTAGCATCTAACGTTAAAATTCAATCTTATATTTAATATAAAGATCAATCATAACATAATTATTGGTCAATTACTAGTTAATCATTGAAATTCCTATATTATTATTTCTTTTTCATTACTTTCATGGTCGTGCCTCGTGGCACGGCAGCACCCGTACTATTGAAATGGCTCGTCAGTAGAGATATTCCTATAGGTGCCCTTTTTTCCAATGGTACTATAATTCCTATTTCTATCCCTTCATTCCCTCTTTTGGTCTATCTACATTCCAGGAAATTCATACGCTCCGAGAACGGAGCAAAAAGTGGAGTTTTGGTCAGAGCAAGCCGCCTGCAAAAATCGAAACTGTGTAGAACCAAAAGTCAGTAATTGTTTTTCTCAAATAATTGTACCATAAGACATATCATTAATTAGTTTTTTTAATCAATATATAATTACTACAACATAATCATTATTTAATAATTATCTCCTATCATGCCGTCGCAATAAATTCCTACATTATATCTCTCCATAGTTACATGCCAAAAGTTTAATTCAAAGTGCAAAACCAAAAAAAAGCCATCCATACCTGAAACTTATAACACTCTAAAGAATCTTCACAAATGACAGCTCTCTGTTGCGCATCAACCACCCAAGGCTTTTTAGCTATTTTAATTTATGTCTTTGTGAACCAAGAAGGCAACCTTTTTTTTTTATCTTACTGCCCTAAAACGTGAGCAACAATTGGGGTGGTTGGGCGCAGTTCCTTCCCTTCTTTTATCAGCTAGAGCCCATGGTTATATAACTATCATAATTCATATATAATATTAGTTAGCCCACTAGCAAATTAACCGGTACTCTAGTTTATATATTATATAATAAATTCCTCTTCCATTAATTAATATTTGACTCAATAGCTATAAATAAAAATTAAATTTCTAATATCACTATTAATAAGTATGTATAATACTTCGGATTATTACAGTATCTTGCCTAATATTGTGCGGGGAAAACTACCCCTTAGGATTTGGGTTGATTGTGTTATTTGTATTATGTGAAGGCCGTGTACACAAGGTGATGAGTGTGTACACAATCTATATGTGGTGTTTGACCGGTTTAGATTATCTAGACTCTTTCCATGACTTTAATTGAATTGTCATAACATGTTATATTTCTTATTGTTAATCTACTCTTACATGCTCTATTTGACGTTGCTAGTACTTGTTCTACCTCTTACTTGCTATTTTGCTCTTATATGCTTAGTTGAAGTTCCTTATTGTCTTGTTACCTCTTAATTGTTGAATCATTTTAATTGAAGTTGTTATTTCATGGAATATCATCTTGTTGAGTTATTGATGTTAAAGTTGTATAACTTTTATCACATTGAGACGAAGTTGTTAATTGTTGAGATAACCTTTTTTGTTGAGTATTCTCATTCATTTTGTTATTGTTGAAATTCTTGTACAAATTGTTGAGGTATTGTTGAAGTTGTGGCATACGGGCACTTGTGGTGCGAGTTTTGATTGTGTTGCGATATTGATACACATGACAGTGGTATAAGGCTAGGGGTTGATACGCATGCGATGAGATAAGGTGGGCTTGACGCGCGTGTTGCTAGTAGGGGAACTACTTGAAGCCACGTTGTGAGATAAGGTGGGATAAAACACGTGTAGCTATTTCAGAAAAAAATGATCTTCAAAACTAAATGTAAGGCTCACACGATTATATAAGGAATTATTGTGATTGAAATTGTGAAATGTGAATACGAGGCGGTATCTCGGTTGTGATTTTTATTGTACATTCCATGTTGGAACAACTTGTTGATTTGAACGGTCATTGTTCTTCCTTCAATCATTCATCCGCATTTGATTATGTTTGGTTATTCGTTGTTATCTTGATGTTGGAATGATTATGATTTCTTGTGTGAGTCATGCATTCTACATGATTTGTTGTGTTGCTTTAATATGTCAATTTGTGTCTCCGTTATAATTTGCTAAATTTATTGTCAACGTGAATTTAATTGCGTGGAATAACTGTATCATATTCTGTTGAGTTGTTGGTAACATAATGGTTTGAATAAAAAAATTATTAACATGCTTTATTGTATGGCCTCTTACGATAATACTCGTTATCTCACTCGGAGCCTTATTATTCTAAATGGTTATCGTGCTTTCAGCCTTTCACTATGATTGGTTTATCAAATTATACCCATCTCCCTCTTAGATATTTACTTTACTTTAAATTATTATCATATTTTTCCTTAACAAATTCTATATTTAATTTGTTAATTTATCTTATGTTTTGCTTTGTTTAAAAACAATATTTTTACTCAATTTTATTAATTTATAAACTAAACCCATCTTATACTCTGTTTCGTACAAATTGAATATTATTTTACTTTACTTGATTTCTAAAATAAACTCAATATTTCATTTAACACCTTACTTTGTTAAGATTGTTATTATGTTTTATGGTGTCTAAATATATCTTTAGTTCACCTAAATTAATATTTATCACTGTTGCAAAGTACATGGTAGCACGTGGGCTTTGCCGTACAAAAGTAATTGTTATTGTGGGCACGAGGAGCTATATGTATAAGATTTGGAAATTGTGGTTCATGACGTGCGGTTTATGAGATGTGGTGCCTCAGGATAATTCTTATTGTAAGTCCATGCTTGGGAGCGAATTGATTAATACTTTTTTCCTTGTTCGTCTTATATTGATATTCTTTTCATAGTTAGCGTATGTATATCTTGAACAAGTTTCTATGTCTAGTAGGTGTCTTGACCTGGCCTCGTCACTATTCTACCGAGGTTAGGCTTGATACTTACTGGGTGGTGTTGTGGTGTACCCATGCTACGCTTTTGCATATTTTTGTGCATATCCAGGTATTCTGGTTGTGTTGTTGAGAGTTGCGTTTGCGCGACGCGAGACTTTAACATACACCTGCTTGACGTTCGCAAGCCTCAGAGTCACCATCTTATTTCATTATGCTAATGTTAAATTGTAATTCAAAACAGTATTGTGTTTAAAAATTGTAGCGTGTTTTAGTAGTGCTTATGACTCCGTACTACCGATTTTGAGAAATGTATAATTATTGGCCGCTTGTAGCTATGTATGTCATTTAATGGTTTATGATAAATGATTAAATAGTTCAATTATGTTATTAAATCAATATGTATTAAGCTTACCTACTCTTAGAGACTAGGTGCTATAACGACATCCTAAGGTGGAAAATTGGGATCGTGACATTGCTGTATACATAATCTAACTGACTTTTAAAAATACTCGAATTAAGGTAAAACATACAAAAAGGAAAATAAATACAAAAAAAGGTTCGAGGTTGACCTACTTAAATAAAGAGAAAATAAAAGTAAATAAAAGAAAAGGAAAGTACTAAAAATCCTAAACTGACGCTCCCGCGATGAGTCTGCTTTTGGCCTCTATTTACATGCATTACAGAGCATTCAGTGATTAAAATATTTACAAGATCTTCGTGGCATGCCCCGGACAAAGCAATAAACCAAGAGACAACCTCTGACCTCGAATAGAATAAGAAAAAAAATTTACCTACCCAAATATTAACGGCCTAAGTATACTCGTAGCTATCAAAGCAATAAACTAAAACTAAGTAATTTCTCTTTCAAGTTAAACACCGAACCCCACTAATCATTTGATAAAAGAAGAATATGAACTATCACCAAAAGAATGTGGTAGAGCGAATATGACTGTTCTTCCTTTAATTAAAGGTCTCAAGTTCGAGTTTTGAGTATAGAAAAGTTTTTGATAGAGAGCATTTTCCTTCAAATAAAGTTTTATGCGGCACAAATTCAATTATAATCGGATCCCGATATAGATCCGAGACACCACGTAGAAACTAAAAAACAAAAAAGAAAATGTGAACGTAATCCCAGTTCCACTTTACTTCATCTCAAGTGCAAATCCAATTCTCAAACTACCCACATCATCCATTACATATATTATTTAATCATTCTATATTCCAAACGTATTCAGCCAACAAAATTCATTTAACGGAAGAAAAGAATAACCATGACTCAAATAAGTACAACTATCGATGGTCTAGCCACTTTACTTCATCTTTGGTTGGTTTAAATGTTTTAAAAAATATTTTCCTTATGAACTTATATTCTTCAATTGGAGGAAAATTAAGAGAAGGGAAAACATTTTCCAAAACTCCTTTTTAACCTTCCCCATCTTATTCCCCACCCTCACCAACCTACCTCACACCCACCTAACCCCACCCCATGCCTACCCACACCCCTCTCTCCAAAAAGGTTTTGGTTTTTCAAATTTCAATTTTTTTTTCGTCACCACCCACCTTACTATCCCGCAATTTCTTTTTACATTTTTTTTTTGTAGTTCCAAATTTTTGTTTTTTCATTTTTTTGCACCCCACCCCCCAAACCCCATCCACTGCCCCTACCTCCGCACAAATTTTTTTTTTTTTTTAAATATTTTTTTTGTAATTTTCAAATTTATGTGTTTTCTTTTTTCTACAACACCCACCCCACCCCAGTGGCCCCCTACCCCCTCCCCCCGGGATTTTTTAATATATTTTCAGGTTAAGTTTTCTCATCTTTCGAATTACAAGTTCGATATTTTACAAGTTCCAAAATTATGAGTTCAGATGTTTATGTGTTTGGAAGTTTATGAGTTTAGAAATTATAAAGTTCACGGGTTCGAAATTTTGCGGTTTTGAAAGTTTAGCGGTTCTGAAGTTTATGAAATTTGTGGGTTCGGAAGGTTGTTGGTTCGAAAGTTTATGGTTTCATGCTTATTGTATCTAAATTATTTATGAATGCCCTTGAGAAGTTATTTTCTTTAATTTGCGTACCAAACACCGAAAAATGAATAAAATTATTACTTATTTTTCCAAGAAAATGAAAAACATGTTCCGTTATACCAAACACACCCTGATCAGGAACAAATCAACCAAGGCACACACAATTACATAATAACAAAAGGAGAACGAGATTAAAGGAAGAAATTGACCTTCACGCAAACCTAGCTTGTTTACCCCAAAATTAGATAACAATTAAACTCGTACGCGGTTTTAAGGATACATGATTTAATTCAACACAAATAATTAAGAATATTAGATAAATAAATTAGAATTGAAATAAACGTTCAAACTAGTTGCAGTATTATGGCCAAGCCTGAATCTAGACTGACTAATGACCTTGTCCTCGGTTGGACTCTCGATTCAAGCTTAGTCGAGAATGAAGAATAGAACAAATGAGCGAAACTTTAACAATAGATAAAAGGCAGAAAATAAACTTGTATTGCTTTGGTTTGCGTGTTATAATGTGTCATACGAAAGAAAAACTTTCCCTTTATATAGCAGGAGAGTTTCAACTTTAGTATAAGTCTAAAAAAAGGTAAAAATCTTCCTTTTTCCGGTAATTACTGATCCATAATCGACATCGAGCGAGATCCGCGCCATGATATCCGGTTGAGTGCGAGTATCACGACCCTCCATGCATCATGCGTAACCGTTCACCATGTCTCCCGAGGTCTTAGGAATCATTCTTGGCCCGGGGCACGTCGCTTTGTCATACCCCGATGAAGGGCACATCGTTCACCCTTCCTGGATCTCGATACGAAAGGTCTCGTGCATCTGTGCTCTCCGTCCGTTTTCTCATTGGGAAATCGGGGCAGACATTACCCCGATTTTACTCCTACACACAACTCCTTTAGTATAATAAAGGCAAAATTTTCACTATAAAACCAAGAGGTGCCTATACTCCAAGCCTAGTACATTCTGTTCAAATACATATAGAACCATGGCCTTCTCTAAACTACTTATAGGATCTTCCCCCGGATATAGTACCAAAGCGTTTATGATGCTTAAGTTTACCTTAATGATCTTTTCCCTTCACTATTAACCATTTCTTCTCATTAGACCACAAATGAAGGGCTTGCGTAACCGGTAACTTATTATCATATGATTAAGAGGTCACAGTTTCAAACCGTAAAAACAGACTCTTACAGAAATACAGGGTAAAGTTGCATGCAATTGACCCTTATAATCCGACCTTCTATAAACCACAAATACAACCCAGAAACTCACCAAACAAACCCTTGCAAGAATGTAGGGTAAAGATGTCCCTTGTGGTTCGGCCTTCCATAGACCACAAATACAAAGCAGAAACTCGCCAAACGCGAACCAATCTTCCCCCTTTCCCTATACAGATGACATTTAATTTCCCCTCAACGCTAGCCTAGAATCATCACATTTCATTGCCAATAAGGTTAAGAATAAACATCTGACACAACTTCATGTAAACTATGTTATATGAACACGGAAGCAAGTATGTATCAAGCATCAGTATGGATAAGTACTCACCATCCAATTTTCTCATTTATTAGCCATTTTGTCGTGTATTTTGAATGGTTAAAACAGATCCGAGATTTAAATCTTATGGGTTCAATTTTAAGATTTTTAACATTGAACGCATCATATTTTTAAAGTTATGAATTCATATCTATTATTTTTGCATTTTAATGAATTTTTACAACCAAATTTTTAATCCGCGTCGAAAGTCTGTAGTTCGACCTCTTGGTTAAAACTAAGTATCCATACTCATTTCATATACATGGGAAATGTATTACCATCATGCAACAAACTAACCATCTTCCTATTAAGCAGATTTTCTTTAGTATGTAAGAAAAAGAACTTCCGAACAGCTTCACAAAAGCAAAAATCCCAACGAAGAAGGTGCGGCGAAACGAATCAGGAACCACGGGCTCGAACCGGAATTAAACACCGAACGACAATACAACAACCTCGCATCAATAGAACTCCGTCTTTGAAAACCAGATTCGAAAGAAGAAACTGATCTTTTTTTTTGTAATATATGTTTTCGAGTTTGAAATAGAAACGAGACTAGAGAAAAACCCAAGAAATTTTTTTACTAGAAAACTCCCAGAAGAAGTTTTGAAAGCCTAAACCTCTGCCTTTTTCTCTCCATTTACTGAACCACCTTCTCTTAATAATGAAAATTACACAAGGGCAAAAAATATAGAAAAAACTAGTACGATGAAAACAGATCATCTGCACAAATTGTCAAAAGACAGCGATGAAAAGAGCAATTCACGGTTTACAGTATAATTCCCACAAGTACAATGAGTTAACAATTTTGAAGTCAGACGAAGGTTCTTTATCACAAAGAGGGCAGCTCAGTGCACTAAGTTCTCGCTATGCGTGGGTTCCGAAAAAGGCCAGACTACAAGAGTTAGCCTTACTTTGTATTTATACAAAAAGTTATTTCCACGGCTCGAACCTTGTGATCACATGACAACAATTTTATCAATTACGTCAAGACTCTCCTTTTACCAAACAAAATTTACCACGCGGGAGTACAGTACAAAGATGTATACCAAAGAAGCTTAGGTTCACTAGCTGAATAGGCTTTCAAATAGCTTAAAAGTAGAGGGTCAGATCAGAACCAAAGCTTAGGTTCCCTAAGGGAATAGAGTCCTGAACCAAAATGATGTACTTTTTTACACAAACAACGGAAATAAGTGGAAAAAAAAGGACGACCATTCTATGTATAACGCCCAAAAATTGGGCGCTATACATTAATTCTGTTTTTTTTGCTGGATACAATAATTCAAATGCGTATAGCGCCTAGTTTTTGGGCGCTATACATAAAAAAATAAATTCCGGCTAGCCGTTTACTATATAAAGAGGTTAAGATTGTAAGAAAAATCATTCAAAATTTTTTTAAGTGTCGTTCAAACGTTTCTTGCTGTTAAATTCTCCAGCATTTTTTTATTATGTCTGAAGAGCGTAGAATAAGAGTTTCATTATATTGGGGAGGGGGGGGGAGGGGGGTGAGGTTGTGATGGAGAATAACTCCGCGGGATACAGTTTACCTGCACAATGTCATGTTAAATTGCCAATTACAATGGAGTACGATAAATTGACATCGTTGTTATGCAAAAAAAAAGAGTGTGAGGAAACACTACTAGAAATCCGAAAAAAGCGACCACAAAAAGCCAAAAAGCGACCAAAATGGGGTGGTCGATATTAAGCTGGTCCCTTTACCTTAGCGACCAACGTTGGTCTCTAAGGTAAAAGGACCAAATATTCCTGTAAAGAAAGTAGCGACCAACGTTGGTCGCTATATTATTTTAATAAAATAAATTTGGCGACCAACGTTGGTCTCCACATGTAAATTACGTTTTTGTTTATTTAGTATTAATCATAAAAAGCGACCAACTTTGGCCTGTAAAGAAAATATTGTATTTTAAAATCTGGAAAATAGAGACCAAAGTTGTTCGCTTTATTATTAATTTATATATATATATATTTTTAAAATAAGCGACCAAAATTGGCTGCCAACTGCAAGAATTAATTTTTTTAATTATAAGCGACCAACTTTGGTCGCCATATTTCCAGAAATTGTTTTTTTTTAAAATTGAAAAGCGACCAAAGTTGGTCGCTTTTTGAGAAATCTGGGTTAAATGGCGACCAAAGTTGGTCGCTTTTCTTGGTATATTTTTGGCAGAAACTGCCTGTTTTGGCAGCTACACCACCTACCAGCTTACCAAAAATCCTAAACAGGCATTTTATGCCAACAACAACAACAACAACAACAACAACAATTAAAAGCAACAAAGTATAAAGTTCAATAGAACTAACACATTAAGCTAACAAAACTAAGTTAACGCTTATTACAAGCCCATTCGAAAACTAGTTCTATTGTCTAGTTCAAAGTATATAAAGTACTCAAGGAGTGTTCTTTCAGCATCCTCGTCCGAAAGTTGGATTGCCTCGCCCGATTCATTAGGTGGCTGACTGCGTATGAATTCCCCCACATCAGCTGTGAAGCGAACCTATAAGAAAAATTATATTGAATTAGTATTTCAAAATTTATATAAAAGTAAATCAAAATACTTAATGAAAAGTAAAAAACTTACATGTATAGTCGAGGCTCGACCCTCGACCCACCTTTCTGAATCAGTCTCTTTGTTCTTCTTTACAATACGAGTTTCATTGAATAATTCATCTTGCTTCATTGGCATCATAAAGCTGTCTGGTGGCTTTGGTGATTATCCTCGTGGTACTATTACTCGGGATGAACTTGGATACAGAGAATAACTTGGATACTGTACCTGACAAAGTGTGTCTTTGATCAATTGTTGTTCTCATTAGCGACAATGATGATGAGAAGGCAACTGCATGTGTTTCAAATAGTGATGGTGTAGGTAGGATTTAACATTTCCTAAGTAGATAAAAGAGGTTATAGAGGAATTCTCTACTTCATTTTGCAAGAGGAAAAGAAGTTTGATTGATAGTGACAAGGTTGATGGTGATGAAATATTTTCCGTTGGTCGTGGCAGTTCCCATAAAACGGGGATCATAAGACTCTATGATGACAAAGACGAAAGGAAATTTTATTCTCAACTTTCTTCCAAGTCTGATCCGTACAAGCTTAATGGGATTGGTGATATATTTCTTCGGGTTCAGACAATGATTTGACTGACAAAAGTATGAAAATGCTAATAAAAAGAATTAAAGGTAAAACGTTTTTCTTGGTAGAGAAGGATGCTAAACTCTGCATGACATGAAGCATCCTACTCTTCCAAGAAAAATGTTTTACCTTTAATTCTTTTTATTAGCATTTCCATACTTTTGTCACTCAAATCATTGTCTGAATCTGAATAAATATCACCAATTCCATTAAGCTGTTACGGATCAGACTTGAAAGAAAGTTGAGAATAAAACTTCCTTTCGTCTTTGTCATCATAGAGTCTTATGATCCCCGTTTTATGGGAACTGCCATGACCAACGGAACACATTCCATCACCATCAGCTTTTTCACTCTCAATTAGAATTCTTTTCCTCTTGGAAAATGAAGTAGAGAATTCCTCTATAACCTCTTATTTTATCTACTTATAAAATGTTAAATTCCTATCTACACCATCACTAATTGAAACACATGCCATTGCCTTCTCATCATCATTGTCGCTAATGAGAACAACAATTAAAGGCACACTCTGTCGGGTACCATGTCTTAGTTATTCTTGGTGGAAGTTCCATTGCATGTCTAACAAAGTCATCAACCCCTTCTACAAAATTCTCCCGCAATCTAAAATTCCAATACATAAACCAAAATTTCAATTCATATCCTAAAGGTTCAAC